>JANTPZ010091862.1:0-39536 GCA_025593235.1 Vachellia pachyceras
TACCGCGTTGACAAATGGACATATGGTGATAAACACTTTTAACACAACTTTTTTTTATCAAATTTGCATATTTACCCTTTTAAGAAGAATAAGAATAGTTTTAACTTTTTTTAGTACTCTACCAATTATCACTTATTTGCCTATGGATTCAATCTAGCGGGATGGATTAATCATTCGTAACGTAGCGAATTAAAGTTTGAATCCCTGTCAATAGATATTTCCAACATTGCCTTGAACAACAAACAATATCACTTATTTTCTCATTAAATTGGCCAACTAATTTGTGAGTTTTTGTTAGTAAAAGTTGGTCCAATCCTTGAGAAATTAGGTTACAATCCACAAAATTGTAAATTTAAATCTTGTTATCAGTATGATGATATTATGGGTGGGCAATCGATAAGTATATCTATAAATATTTTATGAGTAATGAGACATATCATGAGCCTAGTGAGCCTTTAAGACTCAACTCACCTAAATTTTTTTACCAAAAAAAGTTTGTGAGTTGTTTTAGATAACTAGTATTTTGAAAAAATTAAGATAGTATTATAAGTTTTACTGTAAGAATAGATTTTTAAAAAGAATAATTCAATTATCTTTTATTAAAAAAATAAGGAATGCCATTTATTATTATTTTTTTAACTGTTTGATAGTGTAGAATGATAAGTAGTTTTATGTGATTATTGAAAGATAAAAGTGTTTTTCAAATATCTAAAGTTCAACGGTAGATTATTTGAGTGTGGCCCAAAAAAAAACAATTCCGGCACAGTTATTTAGATTATTGGATTTGGAAACAATAGTGACATCGGTTTTGATATCTCATATCTTTCCCTTTTTTAGATTATATTCAATCATGACACATGTTATATAATCTCTTCATAATATTTATATATACTATTATATTATATATTAACTTAAAAATAAGATAAATTAATTTGAAGAAAATAATAAACATAATCTCTCCAAATAATCAATTGCGTTTTGTATTACCTACAAGGTCAAAATTTGTATCAAACATAAAACCAATTGGAGAACCAAACCAACAGGCTTTGGTAAAATGATAAGAAAGTGACAGATGTTGGATGTTGCATAGATTCATTATCCTCACCACAAAAGAAAAGGAAAGAAAAAAAAATCATCTATTTGTCATATCCTTACTTTAGGATTTGATTCCCTTCTATGTATAGCATTTCAGTTGAAAAAAATGAATCTTAAAACTTTCTTTTTTTCCCTTCCTTTGACTTAGAGCACATCTCTATTAGATACACAAGCATAATAGTCAGTTGAAGATCAAATACCTTTCGATAACATCTGCATTATCCAGTGATTATAATGAAGATGAGACGCATATATTAGATTTCACCCACGGTAAGGTGAGATGCGAATATGAATTTATAAATCGTTCATTATTGATATCGATTGTACTTCATCACATCTCTTTTTTGTGTTTCCAACCTTTGTTAATCTATCTTCACCTTCCTCTCCTCAACTTCTATGAGACACAGATTTGGGTTCGTATTTCTAGGTTTAATTTTTTTTCTTTTCAAATCTTAGTTTTAAATCCATGTTAAAAGACGCACAATACAACGACATTGGTTTACACATCCTTTTAAAAACTGAAGTGAAAAGGCTTATTTGACGGGCATTAAAAGCTGTTTCAACAATAGTGGTCGGCAGTAGCAGACTTAAGATCCTTTTTTAGAGGGTGTAAACTATTTTTTTATAAGATAAGTGAGACTTATTCTTGATATGTTTTAAAAGGAATTTGAGCAAAAATTTAGTGGGTTCAAAATTAACAAATGAGTGGGTGCAAAATAAATCACATAGTACTAATATATACTTAGTTTTCTGAAAGTTAGGAGGTGCGGCTGCACCCCCTCACTACTACGTATGTCCGCCGGTGGTGGTCGTTCTATGTTGAAAATTAGTCATGAACTGTATAATGGTCCAAGATATTGTTTCGATACTACTTGTTTATCCGTCTTCATATCAATCGAAATTGGAACGTGTTAATTGTTGCATAGTTGAAGGTTACCATATATGTAAGGCTATATTTGGCAATCACATTTCACAAATCGAGATAAAAATCATCTAACATACTTATCTCGATTTGTGTGAAATCATTTTTTCAACGAATTCCCAAGTCCACGTTAAAATAATTATGAGGTAAACAATTTCATAGTTAATATATCCCAAAAAATAACAAAAAAAATCAATAATAAAATGAGCATAATCATTTCCTTTTGTATTCCTTTTTTTGTTTTTTTAAACAAAAGGTTGCATGAAACGTGGGGAGACTAGTTAGCTAATGATAGTTTAAAAATGAAATCTTTTTAAGAAAATTTGACAGTTCTAATTAAAATCAGCATGTCCATCTTCTAAAAAAATTAATTGAAAAAAAGAAACTACAATACATCAAATTGCAGCATTTATAAGGATAATAGATGACATATTTAGTTTTTATTTGTGAATTTAAAACTTTCAGGACTATATTACATATAAAAAAACTTTCAGGACGATATTAGATATAAAAAAACTTTCAGGCAGTCAATGATCTTTCATGAAAATTTGTAGGATAAAAATAACTCAACCCTATGAATTAATTATGATAAAATTAAAGAATTCAATTAAAAATATGTATAGACATCAAATTTAAAATTCATAAAATAATATAGGTAATCGGTTCCCCTTTTACAGCCAAAGAGACTAATGCAAAATTAAAAAAAAAATTAATGAAGAGAAAATCACATAAATACTAAACTAAAAATTGATAAAAAAAATATAAGTAAACGGAAAATGATTCTTCCTTTTATAACCAATGAGACTATATTTTCTGTAAGTCTTATGTGAGATAATTCAATATCAAGTACTAAGTATATATAAAATTTCAATAAAGATTCAAATCTTAATTTACCGGATTGTTAGGGGTTGATCCATATCACTAGAATCAATCATGGTGCTATAGCCAATGAAACTGATTGTTCTCAGTGAAGCAAATTATTCAAATTCATATACACTTTTTGTTTTTGTTATTATTAATAATGATAATTGATACATGATATAAATTTAACATATTTTTTAATAATAATTTAATATACTTTTATACTTACATCATGTCATTCATGCTCTCTCTCAAATAAAAATATTTTAATTATCTTTATTTGTGATATCATATCTTATAAAATTTTCTTAATTATATGGATATTTGTGAGAAATAAAAAATATAGTTGAAACATTTTAATTGGATGGAGTATAGATGATGTGTAACTCCGGACTATCTAAATATTTCTTTTGAGTAACCACTTCTTTTTAAAGTACATTCATTTTTTGAATTCCTTAAAGTTTAATTTGATAATTACTTTATTTTTTCAAAAAATAAGTATTTAATTTTTTTGATACGCAATATTTAAAATTACTCATGCCTTATATCCATAGACCCATTTCAAATTTGGAATCATCATCTATATATACACAAACCAAAAAATAACAATTATCATTTGTCATTATCCTATAATACCCTCAATTTTTTTTTTGGCCAACCTATAATACCCTCAATTATTACTGTTTTTTTCTATAAAACACATAAAATGAACATTTCCTCACAGTTACCAATATAAAATTCCCAGCATAATCTATGAAGATGGATAGGTTGCTGGCTCTGAAGGGTTGACGATTACCTGGATCTGAAATCTACCGGTACCGCTATCTTTGCAAGGCAACAGAGAGAGAGAGAGAGAGAGAGAGAGAGAGAGAGAGAGAATGTGTTAGCAGTACCCACCAAATCCCGCTCGTTAGACTCCAAAATCTACTGCTAACCAGATTATCAGTGTTCTTCGGCGGAGTAGCTCCTTTCTTGAGCACGTCATTCTCACATTACCCACTGCCATTGTTACCATTTTTTTTTCCTCTTCTCCCCCTCTACAACAACTCATGGATTGTTCTGAAGCCACCAATATAGTGCTCACCAAGATTAAGAGTATTGACCCCGATAATGCCTCAAAAATCATGGGTTTTCTCCTCATTAGCCTTGAAGAGAGTGAATTGCTGCGATTGTGTTGTAGTCCTGACCATGTTCTTCACTCGCTAATTCTCAGGGCCAAGTCTCAACTGTGTCTCTCCAGTAACTCGTCGACTTCCTCTGCTGCCCCTTCGCCTCCCTCCCCTCTTAATCCCATAGCCAGACCCATTGTCAGTGACCCATTTTCGCAGTCGTCTCCGAGAATCGGTGACAATGGTTTTGACTTCAGTAGGAACCCATCTTCACCGTCTTCGCATTCCTGGGTATTTTCTGGCTTGCCGAACAGCCCCATTAGCCCCAACTCAAGCACTTTACTCTCCTATAAGAATATACATGCTGAGTTCCCAAACGACCCCGCAAACACTGTCAAAGACTTTGTGGATGAGCACCAAATGAAAGATTACTTCTCTTTCCTAAACGAGTCTTCCTCCAAGAATGAGGATTTGGTCGATCCACAGCTTCAATCGGGACATGGGGTTAACAATTGGCAATCTGTCAACAATGGCGATGTTGTTCCTTTTCATAGGAGGTGTTTCTCGGCCAGCGATGTGTGTTTTGAGCCTGAAGAAGCGGGTCCAGGAATTGGGCATAAGCTCTGCCTTTATTATGCGAGGGGCCACTGTAAAAACGGCAACAATTGTAAGTTTGTTCATGGCGTTTTGCCAGATTCACCGGATGTTCCCATTGTTGGCTCTCCAAATAGGTTTGAGGGGTTCGAGCAGCGTGAGGAGTTAATGAGGTTGAAGGCGGCCATCCAGCAAAGAATGATGGCTTCACCGCGCCTCCCGACTGGGGTGTCACCCTCCTCCCACGATCAGTACTTAAATTTTTTGATGCAGCAGCAAAGTGATCCTCAGAGCCAGAGGTCTGTTTCTTTTTATGTACAAATTATGAACATAATTTCTCTCTTTTCGTCCTCTTTAGATTTGTTTTTATTCACTTAATCCTGGATGTCTTGTGACGCATCTCAGGGCCGCAGCGGCATTTAGGATGGGTGATGAGTTTATCCCCTTTGGAAGAGGTAGACTGGAAAGGAATGACTTTTCAGCTATGGTATCAGCGGAGAGACAGAACTCTGCTTCCAGACAGATTTATTTAACATTTCCTGCAGAGAGCACGTTTAAAGACGAAGATGTTTCAGATTACTTCAGGTTTAGCATGCTTACTCCTTTCCTGTAATTCTCTATCATGTCAGTGAAGTTGATATCAAGGTTGAAATGATGGAAAATTTTTAAAATATAATATGATGGCTGCGATACATTGTAAATTTTATTAGAAATTGTGGCGCCGTTGAATCATGCAAAATATACTGCGATCTGTTATTTAGGCTATGAAGCACCAATAGTTCATAAATGGAGCTGTGTCTGTATGCATCTGACACTATCTGATTGGAGACAGGTGTAGTTGCACTTAATCATTGTGTATCTTGTTGTGTCACAATTTCTATATTGTGTTGTGTCCCGTGGCGATCTTTGCTGTTGTTGACTTGATTGAGCCCCACATGTTTTCAAATGCAAGACTTGAATGTATTCTTCTAGTGTGAATGCATGTTCATGATTTGGAGTCCTAGTAAGTCTGGAGTTGTCCATGACTCTCTAGTATTGTTTTTGACCTCTAAGTTTCTTAGGGCAATGCTAGTTTCTTTTCCCATACTTGATGTGAGCTTGCTTCAGAGCATGCATGAACATCAACAACTGAAGAACGCAAGATTGATTTTGGGAGAGGGAACAAAAGGGGCAGGTGTAGACTGAAAAATGTTATCATGTGTCCAAGTCATTCATTTTGCATTTTTATTAGGCTATGTGGGTTGCACATCTCAATCCTCATGTGTCCCTCCCATTTGGAGATTAAATGAATTGTGAACTTTTCCAGGTATCACTTTGTAGTTGTTCCCCCTCCTTATGAGAGAAAGCAAGTAATGTAAAGTTTGTTCTGATGAGAATCTTGGCGTCCTTACTGTGCGTAAATTCTTGTAAGGAAAGATGAAAGTACAAAAGGCACTTCTTTTCTTGATTTCTGTGTTATGGACTTGATCTACCTAGAGTTTCATTCAGCAGCATCTACAATGTACATTGTCTAGGGTCTTCTTAGCTTGCCAATCAAGTCTAGGGTGAAGTTCAATTGGCATGAAATCTCTTTCAACTTGACTAGTAAATATGGTAATGGATTGTTTAGGTGTTATATCTAATTTTTTTTGTTTTCCATGGGTCAAAGTAGACTGTTATTCTTACTGTTCAAGCTTTCACAAGTTACAATGGTGAAAATATGATGTCATTCTTTAGTTTCTCTGAAAATATATCCTCTCGCTCACCGATGCTGCAAAAAACAGGCTGTACTAATATTGGGCATGAATCTGATACTGATATTTGTACCTGATTTTCATAATTTATTTTGCCATTTTCCCCATCTGGTACATGTTGAAATAACTCGAGAGCTCACAAGGGATCATATAATTTAAAGGTCAACATTTGTTTAAGTCGGAAACTTGATTTTTTTATTTGTTTTATATGTAGTTTTGATATTTTATCTTATTTCACATTGAATTTTTTTAATACTTAATATTCTTTTATGTTGTTTACTTTTTAATGTTTTAATTGGCGGAAATGCGCTCACACGTGCATACTCATAACCAATAGTGCTTTAATTTTTACTGCATTGCAATGTCAATATCTATGAATGAGACTGTTAGAGGATGCTTTCATTTATTTATATAGTTGCTTTCTTCTAGATAATGCCAACTGGTGATACATAAATGACTCCAAGTCCCACAGACAAGATGTGTGGCTTAAAATTATTTAATTTGATTCATTTTAAAAGAAGTATAGTTGACAAGATTATGAAAAGAGTGGGTCAAAGCCTCCGATTAAAAATTTTATGATTTGAGTCCTCAAGGATTATAGCCTCAGAAGTTCACAATTTAAGACTCCGGTTTGTTTCTCTAAAACCTCATTTTTGGTTCACTTCTTGGAAAGCCATTGTTTGTTGTATTTACAGTGCTTCTTTGAGAATACCATTTCCCAAACGGTACACGTAAGCCAAGACAAAAACATCTCGAAAAATGTAAAAACCATCTCGAAGTCCCTAAAAACTATATCAAAATCTGTAAAACCATCTCGAAATCCATAAAATCACCTTGGAAGCTGTGAACTCCTTTCTCCCAACGGATTTCCAAACACACACACAATCGTTAGCATGCATGTAAATCTAAATCTAGAATTTTCATTGAATTGGCTTCTTTGTTTTATTGAAGCCAATTTGGCCCTGTGCAAGATGTGAGGATTCCATATCAGCAAAAGCGAATGTTTGGCTTTGTTACTTTTGTCCATCCAGAGACTGTGAGACTAATATTAGTCAAAGGGAACCCACATTTTATTTGCGATTCGCGTGTGCTTGTCAAGCCCTACAAGGAGAAAGGAAAAGCCTCAGAAAAGTATGGGCTTATCATTTTCTTTTTGGTCAATGGTTTATATCTTGTTCCTATTCATATTATCATTAATCATGGCTGATTGATGTAGGAGACAGCAACAACAGCAGCAGCAGTTTGACTGGGGAGATTTTTCACCATCTTTGAGTCCTATGGGGTTTGATTCCAAAGAACCTTACGATCACCTTGGTAATTAAATTTCTTTTTGTAATTACATGGTCATGGGAGGCTGAGTTCGTAAAATCAAATTTTCATTGCATTTTTCATCTTCTGAAGCACCCATAAGTTGCGCGTTAAGTTACTTACATAAGAGTTTAATGTGCTTCCATCTTGCCTTAATCGACTCTGTTCTTCCCTGTAGGAGCAAGAGTGTACTATAGTCCACAGGAGATCCTTTTTAGAAGACAATTCGAGCAGCATGAGTTGCAGAAGGCCATTGGACTTCAAGGGAGAAGGTTGATGAATCTGCAGCTTCCAGACTTCAGGAATAATCCCATAAACCATCATCACCGCAGTCTCTCTGTTGGTTCTTCTCTGCCCTTACCACAACTTAATAGTAACATTAGTAATGCGGTTCTTACTCCTGATAGCCTTAAAGGAGATATTGCAGGTTAGACAAATTGATATTAGCACTCTGCTGTAAAAGTTCTTTTGAAGCATGGCCTGACACTTCTTTTTTGCAGGCTATAGTGGCACCCAGGCGCCTACTATTTCTTTACCCACTGCTGCTTCTCTTGCTGAGATGCAGCAGAAACGGGAAGATGTTAATCCAGATTGCATTCATGATGATATCGTTGGACACAAAAAGGAAAACACAAATTCAGAAGTCTTTGATAAAAAGTATGGAGCTTCACTTTTCCTGACACCCCCCCTTTTCAAGGTCCTGAACTCTTTCTAGCTTTCTAATATTCTATGTTGTTTCGATTCTGTGTTTCCTGGATTGTTGGGCAGTCTGGAGCAGGTGCTTGCTGATAGCCTATCAGCATGTTCAACAAACAAGGCAGGAGATTTACCTGACTCATCCGCATCGCCTGATGCGGACGAGAGAGCTGCATTCTTAACTAGCTCATATCCTCTTAACTCAGAATCACCCACTAAGTCTGTGGACATCTCTTCACGTTGATTCTCAATTTCATTTGAATTCCAGGTATCTTTCAGTTGCAGCTTATATGCCACTATTCGCTACCATTAACTTAAGGGTTAAATCCTGCTGACAAGTTGATATTTCTTAGGTTTTTCAATTTAGGCAATAGAAATGGCCAGCGGGGTTGATTTTTATTAGGGTAAGTTCTTTTCATTGAATTTCTTCTCAGACTTGTAACATGGTTCTTTCCTTTTCATCGTGGTTTGCAACTCAGCAGATTTATAGAAGCATACAGAAGAAGCATCGCCTAGATGTATAGCCGAATACAACCAGATCAAAGACTAGATTCTTGGATATGATTCAAGGCAATACATACTACTAACAAGCCAGTGATACATATTCCATACTTGGGCAGCCATATTAGCTCGAGTTCGTGTAGTCACTTTCTTCTCCCTTTTTCAATCATTTCCCCTTCCCAAATAGTTCATGTAGGTGTGCTTGACCAGACTGGCATAGAAATATACTCTAGATTTACCCCTAATGTAATATATACACAGCTTATTTAATCCACATTGAGTTTAATCTTAGCTTGAGAATGATCACACACAGATGCATTATTTAAACCCTTTATGATGCCATTTAAAAAGAGTCAGTAATAACTAACATGAGAAATAGGGCTGGTGACTTTTTCTTTTGTGAAACATGAAAAGTTCAGTCCGACCTGATGACGTCCTAGAGAGAAATAACACATTGCTCTTCTGGCTTCTGAGACAAGCTACGAGGGGCCCTTTTACTGTAGATGGATAAAAACCAGTGGTGTTTCAGTTGCAGTTCACTTGCTGAACTAGGCGAATTCCTTTGCCTTGGAGGGACAAAACCAGTTTGAGTTATAGTTCACTTCTGAAAGAGATATGGATTCAAGTTAGATAGAGAAATAAAAGGGAAGATAACAGAAATGGTTGGGTGAAAAAAGTTTGGTGATGGGATTCATGTTTGTATTTTAAGTAAATCCTTCAAGTTTGAAAATCATATATAAAAGAAATTAAATTTGAACAAGTTTTATCTGTTCAAAACTCAATTGGACTAGGTTTTTGAATTTAGTGAGAAATCAGTCTTAGAGGAGTGAGTTTTAGTCGAAATATTTATAATTATCAAAATATCATTTTCAAGGGATTTTATCGAAGTTGATTATAATTGTGAGGAACAATTCCTCAGTTTAAAAAACTACAGTGGGGATAGTTTGTGAGGCAGTGTGGAGAGAGAGGGCCAGAAGTGGGGGAAGAGTTCAGCTGTCCTCACATAGTCACATGCTCCTGACATTTCATCAACAACCGTACATCGACCACCCCACTCCTTTCATTTTCAACTCTGTCTTCTCTTCCCAGTTCCCACTCCTTTCATCTTATTCCTTTCTCTATACCTTTTACCTTTCTTTTTTATTTTTCCATAATTTTTTTTATAAAATAGCAAAATCACTGTAAAAATCTTTAAAACAGAATATATTCACCAAAAAAAAAATTCACTCCCAAGTGAATAACATGTAATAAATAGTTTTGGTAGATAAAATGCATGTTTCAAAAATCTTTTCCCCAACATTACAAGCAATTTAAGATAAAAAATATTTCAAAACCTATAAAAAAATCTTGAAACTTGTAAAAAGTATTTCAAAATTCATAAATTCTTCAAAATCTGTAAATTCTTTTAGAATAACAATAGGTATGCCAGAAATTGGGCACATGTTTCAAGGAATAGAAAAAATTACCATTGAGCCTTTAAAAATTGTGAAATTGAATTGGAGTTTAATGAGATACATGAATTGCAAATATAACAAGACTTTAATTGAATTGGTGGGATCTGTCGATAACTTTTTGTAAGTTTTCTTTTGTTAAAAGTTTTCTCTCACCCAATACATTTCATCTCTGGGGATTTAATTTAAAGGTTCACTTTACCATTTAAAAATAAATAATGGTTTTCCCCAGAAAATATCATCATCAAGCAATAATAAATAATTCAGTTCCCTCTCCTGAAAAAGGAAAGCTATTATTGACTTTTCAAAAGGTCGAACGAGTATTGAAAGGGTGAGTAAAAGGAAAATTTCATTAATGACTGAAATTAAAAAAAAAAAGTAATGCCACAAAAAAATGAGTATAATTTTATTTATTTTCTAGTATATACTATATTCATATTATTCTCATCTCTACAATAAAAACATATGTTTATATAGAAATTACATTTTTTTATTTTTTTACAAAACTAGTTGCCTTTATTGTTTTATGATACTAGTTGTAGATATCCTCCCTCATTTAGAAAATTCGATATTTATTGCCAACCATAGAGACGATTTATGTATTTTTCTTGTTATAATAAAAATTAATATATACTAAATTAATGGGCTAATAAATCGTATCCCTGAGATGTATATTCATGCAAATCAATGTCAGTATGTCACATAATATGCTATATTGCAAATTATGATAAAATGAATGATAGTATACTGCTTTCCGGGAAAAAATAATAATACATTGAATATGATAATTAACCATATTTTCCATTTCAATATTCGAAGATTCAAGTAATCAATTAAGCATGATATTAATTAAGTTAATCATGAGTTCACCAAAAAACAATCGGTCAGTTATGATTTATTTAAGTTTCATTGATAATCTTATTAAAGATAGGGACAACTATTGTCATTCTTTTCAGATATTCACATCCTATGTATGTATGTATGTATGTATGTATGTATGTATGTATGTATGTATGTATGTATGTATGTATGTATGTAACTAGTCCAGTAGTATTATCTAGATTCATCTACTGAAGTAAGTAAATACTACAAAGTGTAAACCCATGACCTCATATGTTGCATAAATCTAACCAAACATGTGAATAGGCTATTTATATTGGAGTTATATGTTGGAATACGGGCTACTTTTAGTAGATTAGGCCTAAACTCATTTTGGGATAAAAGCGTAAATGAATGAATATGTGAGAACAAAGTTGTCATATTACCAAAAGTTTGAATTTGAAATGCATTTGCGTGGGAACGATTGTGCTGTGGGAAGTTATATTTTGAATTTTGAATTTAAAATTGAAATATTCCTCTTCAACCACACACAACTTACGGAGCATTTCACATAGCATATTCTCTCTTTTTCTCGGTAAACTCTTTTCTTTCCATTGAGCATTTGTTGTATCTTAAGTTTGGATCCATCCTTGTTATTCAAATAGTGCGTGGGTATCTGTAAACAGAGTTGGAATTATTAGGTACACCCGAATCCTTCAATATGTAATTCCCTGAAGGATGTATAAACAATAATGAGACCAAGTAATTAAATCCTATGCATTCAATTATATTTCAATGTGGTTGTTAAGGTAGATTTAGAATTTCCCCTTGTGTTTCATTCATCATCCTTCTACTGGCATGATTTCAAATTAAGCGTCCATGCATTTAATATATTATTAATTAATTATTAAAACAAAAAAGATGTTTAATTCAAGATAATTAGAGTTGAAACTTGAACTCTTGCAAGTGATGTTGAGGATTTATTTTAGCCAATTAATTACAGGTGTTTATTTTAAAAAAAAACTAACATGTGTGTTTAAAAATTTCTTTCTCTCTTTTTGGGTTACATAGAGAAATATTTACATACTTATGAAATGTATGCACTATTTCCAATGAAAATATTTTAATTATCATTTTTATGAATATCATAACTCATACATTTTTTATTATTTTTCTCTATATAACTCATTATCATAGTTATCAAACACGGACCAACCTGACTAGGTAAACCTGGAATCCAGTGTCCGAATCATATAACCGGTCCAGGTACATGGATTACTTAGAATCATGGCAACCATGGGTAACCTGGAGGAACTAGGCACAACTTGGTCAACCCAACATTATTTTAATGATAATTTTTTTCATGTTAATAATTATTTGTTTAGTGATTACTAGATTATAGGTATAAATATTTTGTTATTATTTATCTATTTTGATATTTTTGCTGGAAAGAATATTTAGTGATTACATGTCCAATATCAATGGATGATATATTGATATTGTGATGTTAATATGTTAAAGAAGCTGTATAGAATGTTGGATAATTATACGATTATTTTATTAGTGATTAAACATGTTGAATTAATACTTATTATTTGAATGGTATAATTAGAAATTAAGAATTTAAACTATTTTTAAATTTTTTTATTTCTTACCTGACCCTAGGTCACTTTGAGTTGATACTTGACCTATTGCCTCATCCGGTTTAGAGGCCGATCCAGAATTAATAATTAAGGGTGGAAAAAGATTAGGTTTATGCTCACTATAAAAACCTTTTTAATCTATCAGGCGGTCTGTGTTTGGTTTTTTTTAATAATGTTAAAAATATGAAAAAAGGGGGGTTGGAGAAGTGTTGAAACCCATGACTTTAGATTGAGGATCTCTATCACAACAACAATACATTTCTTTTTTAGTAAAAAAAAACTGAATTTCAATACTTAAACAAGAATTACATAAAAACAAGTTGCACTACAAGAACACAATTCAAACCCTCCCCTATAGGGGGTGGTTGCTTAAGGAAACAAAATTTTAACTTTATTTGATGTGAGCTTTTTTTCTAAGCAATCAACCATAACCAATATGCCTGTGAATGTGCCTAACTAACACCTACCGATCCATGTTTATAAGGAATCTAATATCTTGAACTATATCTTGAAAAGGGTGTTTACTCTTACATTACTTTTTTTTTATACATGAATTTTAGGCAGGGGGTTGGGCTCACTCACAAGTCAAGGGCAGGGCAAAATCTCCATTCCTCTTAGGTTATACCAATGTTGGGCAGGGCGAGCCGTCAATTACCCTCAGGCGTTTACCTAAGTATCCAGGAGCTAGGATGCCTCTCCAAGCGCCGCGACTGGAGCTACAACAAAGTGACCTTCCCCCGGTATCAAACCCTCTCCCTTTGGTGGGAGTGTCCAATACTTTTGCTAGTTGAACCCACGGACGATGGGTTACTCTTACATTATTTAATACAAGAGTTAATTGCTTTAACACAATTTGTAAGCACAACAATATTCATATAACCCTTGTTCCAACATAATTGAAGATCATTAATGATTCCCATTAATTCAAGCGATGTATGGTGGAATAGATATTAATTTACAACTAAAACCACGTATCCATCTTCCTTCAATTCATCCTTGATTGCTCCGCCACAATCGCTCTAACCATTAGCAAGCACCGAGCCATTGACTTCCAATACTGTGCTTCCCTCTAGTAGTTGTTGATGGTTGGTGATCTGCATAAAGGATCCATAATAGATGTTGCTATGTTCAAGAAGATCCTTATCCCAGCATGCTGCTTGGAAGAAGTCGAAGCCATGTCTATATGTTTTTATGTCTTCTCAAGCTTGTCTTTGATCTCAAATTTGCTGCTCCGTGCGGTCCCTTATTATAAATTGTTTTCTCTCTCAACTCTTGACTCCTCAGTCTCCAGGTGGTTCATATTAAATTTACAAATCTGAATTTGATTTAAACAATGTTTGTTTGGAAAAACTTATTTACTCTCCATAAACACGTTCAATAGCTTTCGCATATTTACCTTAACTTGTGTAAAAGTACTTATCTACCGCGTTCCCAAACGGACACAATCTAAAGGCTGATGAGTGAAAAATTCAGGTTGGATCCCTTGTTAATTCCACTCTCTTCACGTGCTTTTATCTTCAAATGATTCATTGTAAATGTAAACACGCTAGTATATATTCAAATCATCCCCACACTTTACATGCTTCTATCTAACGGTGCTTTAATTTTATGAACCCTTATCTTCCCCCATCCATCCCAGTTGTACCATCTTGAAATCTATAAAAACCATGTTGAAATAAACTTCTTTCTCCCAAAAAAACTCCTTTTTCCAGCAGAGTTTCCAAACACACGACGACAACGAGGATGTGTTTGAGTGGTATCTCTATTGGGTTACGTTCGAGACCCTCCTCTCCTTTTAGTTGTCTTCACTTTGGGGTATTTTGAGCCATGTTCATCATTATTCCTTCCTTCATTCCCCCCGCTTTGATGTTATGGCGTTAGCTATGAAGCAGCAGTTGTCAGCTAACTATGGTTCATTATGCAATCTGTTTGTTTATTGCAGGTAGGAAGCACTGTGCTTCTGTGCAGAAATAGCCTCGTAGGTTAATCAGCAGGTTTTTCCACAGCTTTAGACCAGGCTCAGGCCTGGAAGAAAAAGGTTTGCAACGAGTTATAGGCTAGGCGCAGACCAAATCACACAAAACAAGTGTAACCGAGTGAATCCATTTCCACCTCTATTAATAACCTTGATCGTGATTATGACGTGTTTATTTGAAAACTTTATTTTTTAAATGGTACATGTAAATCAAGATAAAACTATTTTAAAATTCGTAAATATCATTTTGAAACTCAAAAAACCATCTTGAAATCCGTAAAACCATCTAGAAATCCGTAAACTCCGTTCTCTCAACAGAGTTTCCAAATACACACAATAAATATTTATGAAATATATAAAAATGATAATTAAAATATTTTTACAGAGGAAAGCACAAATAATACAATATTTTGGGATGACATATTTGTGAAAAAGAATATTTTTTGCATAACATATGTGTTTTATTACAATATTTTTTTTGGGGTTTATTTTCTTTGGGTATTTTTTTTAGCCATCTATCTTTCTTTGGTAGGGTTTTATTTTTAAATCCTACGCTGCAGTCTGTGAAGGGTAAAGTGAGGATCATCTGCAGCATATTTCTACGATTTCATAGTAATTTGGGGTCTGAATTACACGTAACATTTGAATTAAGAGAACGAAAGAGCTATATTGAGCTGGATTTACGAACAATGAACCGACTTAGGCAGAGATTGTTCATGCTTGGGAGGGAGTTGCATACGCGTTCGTATGATGGCCCCTCAGAAGCTTTGAAGAGAAAAGTCGCCGACTTGGAGAAATCGAGGAAGATGAGGACCTCGAGAAAGAAGGACCAGTTCTTTGTGGAGGTTCCCGAATCAACATCATACCTAGACACTGCCACGATGCCAATGGTTCTTGCTGTGGTTGGAATCGCTCTCTTTGCCAAGCTCCTTATGATGGTATTCCCGACTCGTGTTTAACCTTCGAATCCCATTATTCTTTCTTCTTATATGTTTTGAGCCATTTGTAGTAATAGATGGTAGATGCTCTGCCTTTTTTGTTGCGTCATGTTTTAATGGCATTTTAATTGTTTGATGAAAGTACTGAGTGACCAACTGAAATACGGATGATCAAAATTAGAGGATAAATGTGCATGCAAGCTTGTAGATGGTCTATTTAACTTACATTGTTTGTCCTCCTCTAAGTATCAGCCTTGTGGCTCGGATAGGCACTGGTATATGGAGCTATAATTTAATCAATGTCTGTATTGTCATCACAGTATGATGATTAATCAATGCCTGTATTGTCATCACAGTATGATGATTCCAGGTCCCAAGAGTTACTTGAGCGCAAGATAAAGCATGCACCGCCAGGTCAAGGTACGGTAAGAATGCTTACTCGTGAAGAGTGGGAGCAGGTTCGAGAAGTGAGACCAAGGACTCCTTTTGAATCCAAGCTTGCCCGACCTAATGCTCGAATAAGAACTGGAGAGCCATTGCGTTTGGTAAGCCTTGTAATGTTTTTTTTTCTACTGGGACTGTTTAGCAGAAATACATGTGGACAATTTGATCCCATTCTACTCTTAGCAGGGTAGTGTCTTCTATTTTGCTGAACATCAGGTTGTGAACTCACTTGCTAGACAAGAAAAATATTACCTTATCACAGTGATACGCCAATGCTGATAAATAAACCTAAAGACGGGATGATTGATTTAAAATGAATATGTATTTATATATGCTTGCAAAATGGGAGGAGAGCGCTTTGGGTTTGTTGTACGTAGCCTTACCCTGCATATTTGTTAGAGACTGTTTTCACGACTTGAACCATGGTTTGTGAATAGTTCGGCTCCACATAGATTTTACATGTTTTATGCATTGACTGAACTAAGAAAATTATCCATCATAATGCTGAGAATAGTACCATTCTTGTGTTGTTAGAGTGAGTTTTCTATACTGCTAGCTCAATGTCGTCCCCATGGGTTTTGCAGGAGGACTTGAAGGATTGGACAACTGATGTGCTTGTGGATGCAGTTGCCCGAGTTGAAGAGTATGGTAGCCGTGGCTCCAAGTGATACAAGTTACTGCTTGTTCAGTTTGTCATGCCAAATGTAAATCACTATCTTTACCAAATTGTTTACATCTGAAGATATGCTCAATAGCCGTAATCACTTGATCTGGCTCCACCAAAACTGCATTATAATATTCTATGTCTGACAGTTGAGTAGGAAATAAGAATTATCGAATGGATGTTTTTTTTTATGCATTTATACATGGATAGAACTTTTTCAGATAGTCATTATTCTCTTAAAGCTGTTAAATGTAAATGGTTGCTCTTAAGTACTTCTAGCCTCCTTGGTGCACATGGTGCATAATGATGGGTTGGACGAGGCTAGCGGATTTCTTCCTTCAGCAGTTGGCCATATGAGAACCATTCCTTGGGGGTTAGATTGTTGAATAAACTTGAGTTATGGTGAGAAGTGATTAACCCTTTCTGGCTCTAAACCACTCACTTGTTTCTTTCTCATATACTTGTTCACGAAGAGCCCATTCAGTTTCCAAAGATGCTGTCCTTCCATTTGTTATTTTAATGGCACCATTGACATGAGAAATTTAACCCACACGCTCCTACAATCAATGTGTGTGTATATATCCATATATTGATGCCACATGTAGCAGTCAGCTTTAAATAGTTGCATATAATGGGGTTCATGAGCATGTTCCTTGTGTTGATTGATCCATTGTTATTGAGTATGACTCAAAGCTTTGTTTGAGTAATGTGATATTTGAGGGGTTCCCTTTTCATCATTTCCCTTTTATAGCAAAGGTATGGGGACCAATCTCAAAATGACCTTATGATGTCCTTACACTGTCTTTTAGATTATCCCATCCCCTATCAGGCCAAATAAACATACTAGATAGTTGTAATTACATGAGCGACAATTTAGAAACCTAAAGTCAAATACATGATATATATATATATATATATAGGGTCATATTGAGGGTTCTAAGCTCATGCAACTTGAGTTTTAATTGAATTTGATATTATAAAATTATACTACCAAACCATTTTGAATTTGATTATATTTGTTGTTAGGGCTATGCCTTTTACTAGATATTTTTATACATATAGTATGGCTAGGAATCGAACTTCTATTAACAAATGTTTAAGATATTAGACCATTTGTCAATAATGGGGTATATTGTTGGTAAATTACATTTTTATTTATTAAGGTATTGCAGATATAATTTTTTCTTGATAAAATTATTTATTCTATTTTATTATTTTCTTTTTATTATTTCTCTCTACTATTTTGTGCCTTAATAATTGCCGTTTTCACTTTTATTCAAGGTTTATGCCCTATTATCAGTGATTCTCCCGTTACTAATAATTGATTCATATAATTTAAAAATGATCTAAAATGTAAGTTAAAAGTATACATTCAACAATCTCCTTATCGTTAAGTTGGGAATCGATCCCATAACTATAATTCTGATACCAATGGTTTGTCATATCAAGTTTCATTTTGTTTTATCAAGTTTGAAAAATATAATTTTAGTCATTTTATCTTAACACAGTTATTTTTATTTAATGAAAAATGCTAGCTCATTAAATATAAACGGTGATTCTGCAATTAAATACTAGTAAAATATATTTAAATTTTAAGTATTTAATATAATCATTTTTATATTTTAAAATTTATTCATTTTTTGTAATTATTTAATTGTATAATCACCATATAAATTTAATGAGTCATCATTTCTCGTTAAATGAAACTAATGGTATTAAAACAAAAGGATTAAAAATGAACCTAAATATGACTATAGTGATAATAATGAATTAGCGGCCTACCAACTATAGAATTCACCATGAATTTTAAATTTACATTAATTTTTATGAATATTAATACTACTAATATTGATTATATGATACTATATTCACTAATTACCAAGTATAAAATTAAGTTTTTTATTAATAAAATTGTAAGTAAAATTAGGTAATTAATTAAATAAAAATTAAATAGTGTGGTTTGGTGATGTAACAAAGGAGCTGTGCGTTGAAGCAGTGTTACAGTTGGCAACCAGAGAGAGGAGATCCATCTTCTTCAAACGAACATACTTCCGAAAATAACCGTTTTCGCTCCATAACCATCAACATGCCGATCCAAATGTTTCTTCATCCTCTCCCTCACTCCCTCCATTCCTAGTTCGTTTTGATTTTCCCCCTTTTGTTGCTTTTCTTCTAAAACCCTATTATTTGATCGAATTTCCTAGCCGCCTTAAGGTCGCATGAGGCTGAGGACATCTCATGTGGTTGCAGCCCCGGTTGCGATGGTGAGGGTGTGGGTCAAGGATCTTAATCGTCTAATGCAATCCATTTATCTTGGGGCGGAATTTTGCGTTTGGAAAAAAAATCAACGATGAAGAAAGACATCATAAAGAGCATCTTCAAGCAGAAACCCAAGTTGCCTGCAGATCTTGTGAGGCAAATGCGGGAACGGTCCATACCAACACGGAGGCCCGTGAAAGTAAGCGTGAAGAGGTAATTGATTAAATCAATGCTTTCGTCTTTTCTATGTGTGGTCGTGGTTTCATTCAGATCCGGGGATTCTTTTATTTTATTATAGTGTAATTCTTATTTCTGACCGTGTGTTGAATTTCTATTTGAGGGAGCTTTAGTTGTTCTATAATTTGATTTTATTCCGAGATGATCTGTGATTCAATGAAGGAAGAAAATTGACGAAAATTATGATCATGCATTGGTCGTGATCTATGTTTGGTATTCTGTTTGCAGCTTGCAGACTTAGGTAAGACCATACAGGAGATTAGAACTATTCTGTTTGGGAATGGGACTGCAGAGCCAAATCCAGATGCATGTGCTCAGATTACCCGAGAGATTTTTAAGGAGGACACTTTCCGCCTTCTTATCATCATTCTTCCAAAGCTCGACTTGGGAGTAAGCCTGCATGAATATAAATTATATATAATAGAGTTGCCATGCTTGATATGCTGATATTTATGATGATGCTTTACGTACGTTTTTTTTTTGTGTACTGATAAATGATGCAATTCATCATTAATATTATACCATACTCTTTTAACCTAAGTCAGCTTCATAAAATATAATTTATTTTCTGTTTTCCATGACATTTTCAGTTGTTTTATATAATATGGACATCTTAAGTAAAAATGCCTTGCTACTTTATGCCAAACATCCATTACAGAAAGTGAAATATATCTTAACGATCTGATTTAGCATCCGAAGATGAATTTCAATTCATTTCCTTGTGCAGGGCCGTCTACACTCTACTCATGTGGTTGCAAATTTGCAAAGGCAGCGAGTTAATTCCCAGCTACTCGCTTCCCAGTATCTGGAAAAGAACATGGATTTGTTGGATATTTTGATACCTGCGTAAGCTTTCTTCATCTCTCTTTCTGAAGCTTTTCATGATTTCCAATTAATGTGTCAATGAAAGGTTGAAGAAGGCCTATCTGTTATCTGTCAGTTATGATGAAGGTGACATGGCTTTGACTTATGGTGCCATCGCAAGAGAGTGTATTCGCCATCAGTGTGTAGCAAGGTCAGATAAGTTACTGTTCTGTTTCCCAATTAATCGGATCCGATGCTTCGCAGTGTCGCAGAACTACAAGGCATGCATGACGAAGAAGATGAAGAGACGGAGTGGGGCCCACTCGGGAGGGATCCATCTGGATCCCCCTTTCTTTGTCACCCTTTCTAAAATTAGTTTACAACACTATTTTCATGTCTAGAATGACGCATCTTCACATTTTGACCTGCTACTTCGTTTTCGTTTTTATTTTCTAACAAGTATTCACTACTGATGGTTTAGGTATGTCTTGGAATCAGACCACATGAAGAAGTTTTTCAACCTTCAAAGTTGAGTATCACTTCGGATATGATCTCTCTCTCTCTCTCACACACACACACACTCACACACACACAAAAACACACGTAATCTTCTATTCACAATTCCATGACCTTTTTCGAATCCCTCAATGCTGATTGATTGCTTTCTGTTATTACCCCGTGCAAGTTCTCGAGCGCAGAGGCATGCACACAACACTCTCACACTGCTTCTCTTAAAGACTAAGTGATGAATTAAGCATGTTTATCTCCTTAGTAAATATTCAAAGTCGGTAAGTGGAGTTCATTTGGTACAAGATTTTTTTTTGAAAAAATTGAATTGAGCATTTGTATTGATCCTACAGTAACATACACACTCACTTTTATACTGTAGCAAGCACATATATATGTCTTGCTTTATTTCTCATCATAGCTAATGAAGAAATGAATAGTTTTAACTTGAACCTATGCCAAAATAATTCCTTCTATGTACTGTGCTTATAAATGACAGCTGGGGAAGAACTTCATCATATATCGCATATATAGCCTTTCACTCATGTTTATGGTAGTTGTCCCAAAACATTTTTAATTTGTTTTGGTACAAATAACACAAGAATTTTAAACCTATGAATTTGTGCAAATCACTGATATCTATTCATTTCAACTATTGTTCATTAGTATTATTGTCATTTTGTTCCTGTACTAATTTTAACAGAAAAAAGCTGTTGATTCATTCCCTCTGTGCGCGTAGGAGCTCTTAACAAGGCATAAATCTACAGTCGCAGAGTTTCTTTCCAAAAATTTTGACTAGGTAAGTAAGTGCATTTGTTGTAGTCTTTGCAACGTCCTAAGTTATGCACTCTCTTTATGGTTTTACCATCTGCTTTCCTAAGGTAGATGCATGAAAGCATAATTTGTTTTGCCGTATGTTTTCTTCTTAATTATTGCATTGCATTATTTACCTTTTACATCTCTGTCCATATTCCAATCAATGCTTAATTTCTTGAAGTATACTCTTTTTCTTCTCTCCTCATTCCCTCTGTACATCTTTCAGTTTTTCCAAGAATATAACTCTCGGTTACTGGAATCTTCGAGCTATATCACAAGACGACAAGGGATCAAGGTATGCATGTGTATTATTGTGTTTGATCTTGGGAAAATACCTCCAGCTGCAATATATCAATTAGGCTTACATTTTCTTTAAATTATTCGCTTTCTTGAGGTTATCGATCAATATCCTTATTTAGTTTCTTAAGATTTTTAGCATCTATAATTTCAAAACACTGTGAAACTAATACACGTAATATTTTGAATTTCCTAGTAGTGAGTTGTGCGCATGAGAAATGCACGAGTCACAATATTGAGAAAACACGGTAACTCAGAAAGAAGTTTGTGTTTTCAAATAAATATGGACGAAATGTATCGACTAAATTAGTCTTGTGACTCTCAAGCATTTTTGGATTGTCTTTCTTTGTTAGTTTAAATTATAGGTATAATGTCTAAGGTAGTGAATTGAACCCTAAACCTAATACCACAAATTAAGGACACATTTTGTACCACTAAACCCATTTGGTTTGGATCGTCTATGTAAATACAACTTAATAGTATTCTTATTGTTGTTGTTTCTATTAAATGCACTTCCTAACTGAAGCAAAGTTTAATTGATTATTTCTCTTTCAATATTATTTAATCCCCTCAAGCCATTTACTGTGATTGTTAACCAAACTCAGTTTTTGAGCTGTTGCATCAGTTATTAGCAGATATGTTGTTGGATCGCTCAAATTCTTTTGTGATGGTTCGGTACGTTAGCTCGCTGGATAACTTAAGGATCCTCATGAATCTTCTTAGGGTATATATATACACTCCTCTTCCATTCATTCATTCCCTTGTGCATGTGTATATATGGTATAAGTAAAGCATTTTACTTAAATTTCCTTTTTTACAACCAAAAATAAAATTGCAGGACTCTAACAAGTCAATCCAGCTCGAAACCTTCCACGCATTCAAGCTATGATTTTATGGATGGAAAACAACAGAGTTCGATCTCTTCATGCCTTTGAAAATGAGAGCTCTATCAAATCAAGGTCCCAAATTTGAGATATATATATATTTATATTTTTCGTATTTGACAGTTATTTGTTGCAAACCAAAACAAGCCTCCTGAAATTGTCAGCATACTCGTTGCCAACAAGACAAGCTTTTGCGTTTGTTGGCAAATATCGAGAAAGTTAAATAAGTGCTGCTTTTTCTCAGGTGATATATCTCACACACAATCTACCAAGTATATAATCTTAAGATTAAAGTTTAGGTATAAGAAATGTCATAGGAGGATGATGATGATGATGGGGACTCAGATCAACAGTCAAACTTAAAGATAAGTGTGTGAAATACTATTGTTTTATTTTTTGGACTTGGTCTGAGAGGCATTGATGCTTTTTCTGCAGAGGACGAGCAATTCCAAGCAGACAAAGGGCAAATCATAAACGAGATTGCCGCTCTTGCACCCTAGTACGTAGTTCAGGCAGCCATGTCTTTGAAGAATTGTGAATTTAATTCCATGTTGTTGAATCTCTCTAGATTCTGCAATTTCCTTTTTTTCTTTCTTGTTAACATTACGATTTTGCATTTCCATGCTCACATGCGATTCTTTCTGTGGTTCATATATGCACCAATCAGGAAGAATTCAGTGTACACCAATACGATGTTTTCCTGGTGTACTGATAATGAGCAAAGATATATTATTTTTTTTGAGAGAATTACAATTAGATTCCAAGTAAGGAAATAATCTGTTTACCAGCATGAGCAAAGATTAATTGAATTCAAGATCAGTTCATCCACACCGTCTCCAGAATTCATGCCAAGTAGATTTTAATGGTTTCAGATTTTCTTAAGAAATTGAAATAGGTCGACCATTCAAATAAAGGCATGTGGGATCTCAATTTTCCAACATATTTGAAGGACTAAAATAACCTCTATTAAAGCGGGGAAGCTTAATATTTGAGTGATTTAAAGAATGTTTTGTTTTAGTAACGTAATGTTAGAGATGTGTCTGGAGTCAATCAAAAACTCAAACCTGGATCCTAAAAACAAGAAGAAAATAAAAGAGAATGGTCATCTTGTGTCTTTTTTTATACTCCTTAATTATATGATGGGATTTCCTCAATGAATTCGACAACTACTATGTAAGTAATTCTAAAAAAGATAACTAGTATTTTTATTTGTTAATGTATATCAACCCCGTTTAGAATTAATCACAAGTCTGTACCTAAAGACATTTATATAATTGTATAGTACATATATTTGAGAGCTGCTAATAAAAGGAGAAAAGAAAGAATGATTGTAGCCTAGCTTCAAAGCAAAGCTAGCATAAGTACTAAAATCAAACAAAAATCATGGTTTCCCAGGACTAAATTACCCAACCACCGTCAATAAATGTAGAAGCAACTTATATAGGATATCATACGATATATTATATAGATATATTGTGTCGCCTTGCTAGATATAGGAGTTCAATATTGAAGCAAAGCACATGAGGCCAAAAGCTCCCATTAATTCTGTATCCACCAAACGCACCCTTGTAAGCCTTTTCTTCAAAGTTAAGCACTCATCACTGTATCCATAATGAACCATCGCTCTCATTCCCCCGTAAACGCATCGTTTTCAAACCCTGAAAACATGTTTACAAAAAGACTCGCATGCTTCACCTTCTCCCACTCTCTTCTGATCGATCACTCCATCACCAAAATGCATCTTCTTCTTGTTCATCTTCTCTCTTTCTTCGTCTTCTTCTTCTTCCTCCCCCAGGTTGCTTACTCGTCCCATTGCACCACTCAGACTGCAACTAAATCCTTCCAAAAATGCATGACTCTTCCTACTCAACAAGCCTCCATAGCATGGACCTTCCACCCTCGCAACTACACCTTAGACCTTGTCTTCTTTGGCACCTTCATTTCTCCTTCTGGTTGGGTCGGATGGGGCATGAACCCCACCTCTCCAGAGATGACCGGAACTCGAGCTTTGATCGCCTTCCCTGACCCCAACTCTGGCCAAATAGTCCTCCTTCCTTACATTCTAGACCCAACCGTTAAGCTCCAAAAATCCCCACTCCTCTCTCGCCCCCTCGACATCCACCTCCTCTCCTCCTCTGCAGCCATGTACGGCGGCAAAATGGCCACGGTACACAACGGTGCAACCATCCAAATCTTCTCAACCCTCAAACTAAAACCAAACAAAACCAAAATCCACCTCGTCTGGAACCGTGGACTCTACGTCCAAGGCTACTCCCCAACCATCCACCCAACAACCTCCACCGACTTGTCCTCCATCACCACCTTCGACGTCCTCTCCGGCTCCTCCGCTTCACAACACAGCAACAACGTAAAAGCCCTGAGAGTCATCCACGGCACTGTCAATGCCATCACATGGGGACTCCTACTACCCATAGGAGCAGTCACAGCTCGTTACCTGCGACACATCCAATCACTGGGACCCACATGGTTCTACGTGCACGCAGGGATACAAATGTTCGCGTTCACTCTAGGAACCGTAGGGTTCGCCATCGGAGTGTGTCTGGGGAGGCTATCGCCGGGAGTAGAATACGGCCTTCACAGGAAGCTAGGGTTCGCAGTGTTCTGCCTGGGGGCGCTACAGACATTGGCGTTGCTGTTCAGGCCGAAGACGACGAACAAGTTCAGGAAGTACTGGAAGTCGTATCATCACTTCGTGGGGTATGCATGTGTGGTTCTAGGTTTTGTGAATGTGTTTCAGGGGTTCCAAGTGATGGGGGCGAGCAGGTCGTACGCCAAGTTGGTGTACTGTTTGGGGTTGTCGACGTTGGTCGGAGTTTGCATAGCGTTGGAGGTGAACTCGTGGGTGGTGTTCTGTAGGAAGTCGAAGGAGGAGAAGCTGAGGAGAGAGGGACTCATTGGAACCTCTGAGAAAGGTAGTGGCATCCATAATTAATGGACTCGATTGACGTGTGTCTCTTTTTTTTTATGTGAATTTTTAGCATATGGATACGAGGTGTCTGTATGTGTGTCCTTGAGTAAATTTTACATCTCTTCCTCCATCCAAAAGGGTATTTTCTAATAATTATTTATAGAAAAGTTTGGAAATGTGGGGAAAATAATTTTTTTACATACACTCTTTTGGCAAACTATATATACATGTCATGTCAGAAAAAATATATATTCATGCACATGTCAGGGTCTTGTATATACATACACGTGTCGGGTCTTGTAACTCTACTGACACTAACCATATCTTTGAACGTATTCTAAGTATGATATTATGAGATTAAACTTTCTGTATAGGATATAACGGGTGCATGAATTATGACCCAAAAAAAAAAGCTCATATAAATGCATGTTCTCTCTTTCTACTTTTCCCCCCTTAAATTTCTTTAGATATGTGGAAGAGCCAGAAATGATACACATGAAGAACTTATTTCTTGAAATGGTACAAGGATTGAAAGAGAAACATTAATTAATGAAAGATTCATCATGTGACCGAAAGTATAGTTTGTGGGTATTATTAGTAAATATGATTTGTGTTAATAAACTTTAAAAATTAACCAGAAACAAACCACTTGGGATTAAGATGACAAGGGGTAGAATGAGGTGTATGTACCAGTAATATATATATATATAGAGAGAGAGAGAGCTCTTAACAAGCAATAACGAAAAGGAGGTAGATGACATGAGACGTTAAAAAAGTGAGTGATATGAATGAATGTGTCCAAATTGGAAGCCAAGGGGTGAGTCCCCCACTGGGATTAAGTATAGAGTGACAGAGGTTGATGAGGCAGTGAAGGAATGGGCCCCTCGGTAATAAGCTTCCTCAGCTAAAAGCAGTTATCATTAGGCTCGATTTTTACTGTCTGTAGATCTTAAACCAAACTTGAAAAAGTAATTTCTGATGATACCAAACGCGGTAGAGAAATACTTTTATACAAGTTGAGGTAAATATGTCAAGGAGATTATCTCGTTTTTGCGAGAAAGCACTGTTAAACGTGCGTTTGATTTTTGAAAACATTGTCACAAACAAGCACATATATGAGTTAGTTAAAAAAAGCTAAAAATTATTTAAAAGTATTTAATTATATATCAACTTATAAATTAACCAAATTAATGGGAAATTTGCAATCAGATCCCAAATAGGAGAATTAGTGTATAAAATGTCTCAAAGATTCACAAAATTACTATAAGATCTCAAGAGTAGCTGCTGAGATTGTCATTAACAACCTTAACATCCTTCATTAACAACATCAGCAACTCCTGGATCTTATGATAATTTTACGAGTCTTTGGAATCTTTTATTCATTAATTCTTCTATTTAGAGCTTATTGTAAATTTCCCTAAATTAATTTAAAAGAAAATGATAAATAGATCAATTTATTTAGTTCTAAAAATCTCTTTAAAATGCCAACCAACTCTTATAATAAAGATTAAATATAGTAATAAATTCGATATCAAATATTCTCCCTACAATACTACATAAAAAAGGTGTCTAATTAATATCAATATAAAATGTTAAATTTGTGCCACCTAAATTAGCCTCAAGTGGTAATGGTGGGATAGAGATAGAATACAAAAATTATAAAAAAAAAAAGATGGAAAAATACAGAAAACATCATGTTTCCATTAATAATAATTATGTTGACACAACAAATCATTCTTTTACCCTTTATTACCACTTTAGATATGATTATCAAAATCACGATTATTTTTAATCTTTTCTTTCCAAAACTTATTCTGAAAAGCTATTATACTAAATTATTTTAAGAACATAAGAATATATAACAGAATCAAATAAGCCAAAATTAATTTCTCGCACATGAAGTTCTGGCTAGTACCATGACATGATATTTTCCCTTCAAGGCGAAAAAAACAAATCAGAATATCTCTGCAACTTATTCATGGAGAGTTGGAGAACCAAAGATGAAAAGCCTTCAATGTTCGCACTATAAATCAATAAAAAGCTTGGCTACTGTCTGACAACAAAAACAATCAAAATACTTTAAGATAACAAACACAACCTTTTGAGACATTACAGATTCAAACTCTACCAACAATAACCAAAAAAGAAAAAGAAAAAAGGTTGTTTATCTCTTAATATTTGCCGCCACAAAAGTGAATGCATAATACACTTCCAACTATTTTCCCGCAATCTGATTTTACACCTCACTCTCAAATCCCAAAAACTGAAATCCTAATAAAACCATAACCCAAAAACTCTCAGCCTTAAAACATTCCCTTTCTAACTTTTTTTTTATCTCTATATCTGATCTGATATCCTCAAAATAGGCACTCCAGT
The DNA here is from genome assembly GCA_025593235.1 of Vachellia pachyceras. Lineage (NCBI taxonomy): Eukaryota > Viridiplantae > Streptophyta > Magnoliopsida > Fabales > Fabaceae > Vachellia > Vachellia pachyceras. Next base: position 27,863 of record JANTPZ010091862.1, read on the forward strand.
TAGTTCTAGATAGATAACCAAACATCATCTTCAATCTTGTGCCTTTCATAAAAATGATACAGCAACACAGTGATCTGCAAAATTCATAATTCACCTGCTTCACTGCTTCTATCTTCATCAACTACAACTTCCTTCGTGTCTTCAAAATGAACTTCCTATGTAGCAATTCCTGCAAGCAACCACAGAAGAGGTTTCAATGTTGGCATAACATGATTACTCAAGTTAAGCCAGAAAACAAACCATCATTAATATGAGTCCTCACTTGTCACTTTCTCAATTTTCTAATCTGAGTCATAATTGCACAAGAGTCAGAGTAAAGCAACAACTTTAGATCATACAAGTACAACAATTTTATGAACTACTCCGGGTCCTAAATATAGGAGTTTGTTAAGAGGTTGGCCATAGTCATAAATAAATCCATTTTGTCTCTAATATTTATCATTTTTTCGCAAACTAATTTACTTAACTTATAAACTGATATGTAATTTGTTGTATAACAAAGGTATTTTAGGTAGATCATGTCACGTTTGTTATTATTAAGTAATTTATATCACTTCTTTAATCTACTAAAATTAGTTAAATAATTCTCATATTAAGGATAGTAGGCTTTTGGAGGGTTGGAATTAATGTGTCCTTAATGGTCACCTTCTTGTTCTCGCTCAAATTCAGTGAGCATCTCTCCAATGTGAAAGATAAAACAGTAGAGGGATGTGGAAAAATGATATACAGGATTAACATTCCGGTCAGGGTTAATGCTGTGTGATAGGACAAAACGGACGTGAAAGATAAAACAGTACAGAGTAGGGAGGCTTGGGGAAAAATGAATCATCAACTGCCATAACATCCCCCAGTGCTACCATGTGTCGTATCTTTCCCACATGTATATGCTACAGAAAAAGCTAATTTGTTTTTAAAAATGCAATTCTATTCCGTTGATTTCAATAAATCAGTCTTCCATCATTTAACTTTCTTATACCCACACAACCTCAAAATTTTCATAGCAAATATCAAGATTCTTCAATGCAAGTTCAGAAATCAGCAATAGCAAAATGCCATGCCCCACAAATGTAGAGAAACGAGGAAACAGAGAAAGAGAATAGTAGGAAATTCGCATGCCAATTTTTCAGAATTTTCCTAAGCTATTTCAACTTGAAGTTATGCCCAAAAAATCTTAGTCCAAAGGGGGAAAACCATGCAGAGAAATGAATATATGCCGCATAGTTTACAGCAAATACATCAAGCACTGAAAATCAAGGAAATCAACTAAATTACACAAGTAGAACTATGGAAAGCATATGTATCGCATTAAAAGAGGTCCAAAGATGAACAAAATGAATATAGAGGAAGCTGGGAAAGGGGAAAAATGCAGACAACAAATAGGAGATGTCCAAATAGGAGAGTACATAAACAGAAAAGAAGTACAACAGGTTATTCTAACAATATATATTCATACATCACTTTAAAAAGGAAAGATCCAAACCATATAAACTTCTAGATAAACTGCCCCAAGTTTGTGTTAATGGAACTATAGTTGCCTAGCATCTGAGTACCAAACATCTGAGTACCAATTATTTCTATTGAAAGACATGGATGTCCATGCAGGAAGCTTGCCTTTTCAACCAAAAAGTGATAATTAATATGATGGATGTGATTGGTAGAGGTGGGAACAGAAGAATCAATAATACAGAGAAACTAAGACTTAAAAAGCCTTCATTGTTTCCATCCAAAAAAAAAAAAAGGCCTTCATTGCCATGACCTTTTCATTCATTTCATCATCATAACCTTAACTTTGACCTTGAAAGAATCCTCAGTATTATCCTACACAGAAAAATGAGCCAATTACATTCAGATCCTTTAATGTTTTTGAAATCTGGATTCACGTCCCCTCTAGTAAATATTATTCTAATGCATGCCCTGAATCCTGAAGTTTGCAAAATCTACTTTCACACCCTTCATAGTATTAAAGAAACCACACTAAGGTCCCGCAATTGATATGCATTAATGAAGCATTTTAATAACTTTCACTGCATTAAGTAAGGCTAAGCTTTGTTGTTAATAGAACGGAGATTTACATATAAAGGAAAGCTATAGGGAGTACGGGTGTACATTCCTCAAAAAATTCTTACTCAAAGTGATCTCTTCAAGAAGCATTTGTGACTCTCAATGCACAGATCTCTAGTTCCGGAACAAAAAATGGTGTCATTTCTGGAGGGTTTGAAAACAAAGCAAGTCCATAATATTAGCACTGGGGGACATGTTTGGTGGACTAAACTGAAAGGCCTTCTTTTGAAAAAACAAATTAAGAGGAGGCTTCACTTTTAGGAACTGAACTCAGCCGTTTCACCTTTGAAGGATTAAATTAAACGAAGAGTGATTTTTCAGGGACTATAATAAATTATTAGTTTACTCAACGTAAAACAGTAGTTCCACAGCCAAGATGGGAAGCGCACAATAAGTGGTTCGAAGGAGAGTAATAGAAATGTCAAATGTGAATCCAGATTAAAGAGTTAAATCATGGAAGACAAAACAGTAATTTGTAAGCATTTGAGTGATTCTGTGGAGAACCGTGACAACTTCATAAAGATTGGGTGCAAGAGTCTTCCGGAAATAAAACACAATCAAACACAGTCCCCCCCCCCAAAAAGTTGTGTATTTAGTTGTATGCAATAAACAACTAAAGCATTGCAATACAAATTATAATTATGGTCATGAGTCTGAAGAAATATCATAATAGTTAAAAGCAGAAATGAAATATAATAGCAGTCGTTCTTACCCCTATTTGGCTGTCTCTTATTAACAGTATAACCACCAACATAACCAGGAGAGCTTTTAGCAGAACCATCTGAAGCTGCAGCACCAAGCCCATAACCAAAGGGACCAGATCCATCCCGCTCAGAATTTGAAGAACGCCAAGTGGGGTCCCCATAAACTGAACTGTTATTATATAAATCAGCAAAAGCTCCATCAAAACCACCATTTGATGCGGAGTGTGATGATGTTGGAACAATATTTGTACCACTGTTTCTTCCATACCCTCCAGTTCCCAAACCGTAACTATCGCTGTCTCCCCCAAAGCCAAGGTTACCACCGCTACTTTGTGACACGTTGTTCATTGTACCTTGAGCAGAAGTTGCTGAAGAACCCCAATTGGCTCCAGCATTGCCATAAATATTTCCTCCAACATTCCCACTTCCTGATCCTGTGTATGCACTGGAATTAGCAGAACTGGTTCCATAATTAAAGCCACCCGTTCCCCACAAGTTCCGAGTTACAGAGCTGAAGAAAGAATTGTTTCCTCCATTATTACCATCATACCCAATAGGACTCCCAAACCTACTTGAGCTTCCAATATAATATGGATTTATTGCCCGACCATAATTAAGATTGTTACTGAAATTTGCATTCCCTCCAAATCCAGGGCTCAGACTGGGCTCAAAATTCATATTCATCCCATAACCGGATCCAAATGGCGAAAAACCACTTCGGCCACTTGCAGCAGGACTGAATCTACCATCCACCCTGAGTCCAAAGCCTCCAACAGCACCTGGAGTATAGCCCTGGGTGAAGCCAGCTAGAAAACTATTGACCCTATTCATACCATAGTTATATCCAGCGAGTGGGCTTCGGTTTGGCACAGGTGATAGTTCCTTAGGAACTGCACGCTTGACCTCAACCATTTTGCCGTTCAGTTCATGGAAGGCCTTAACTAAGACCTTCTCAACAGCTTCTTCAGAATCATAAGTGATAAATCCAAAGCCTCTTGGCCTCTGAGTGTTGTGGTCATACATAACTACAACATCTATTATTGTCCCAAATTGATCGAAGTACTTCTTGAAATCACTCTCTGTAACAGTAGATGCTAAACCACCAACAAATATCTTTTTTGTGCGGCCTGGACCTGGAGAACCATGGTTGCTACCACTGTTTCTACTCAGTATGCTTTGGTCATCCCTTGGAACAGCCTTCTTGGCCTCAACCTAATGATAGATGAAACAGAATTCAAATAATAGAAAATTACATACGGTAAGTCAATCAGCTCCAGAAAGAATCATAAACTAAAGAAAAACGAGCAAGAGTATTACAGGTGAGGAAAGACCAGCTTTTGGTTAATTAAAAATAATAGTTAAAAAACACCATTAATAGAACAATTTCTTAAAGTTGCAGTACAAAACAATATCAAAACTTTTTAAAAAAGGAAAGACTCTGATGGCAGAGAATTCAAAAGGAAAACATCAACCAAAAAATTTAAGGTAGGAATTAAATGGATCACAAAACAAGAATTACCATCCTTCCATCAATACTGTGCTTCTCTTTTATGACTCTCTCTGCAATATTTGGGTCTGCAAAAACTACAAAACCAAATCCACGGGCTCTACCTGTTGTCCGATCCTTCATAATCACTGCTTCCACAACCTCCCCATAAGAACTGAAATACTCTCTAAGCCGCTCTTCATTTGTGTCCCATGATATCCCACCAATAAATAACTTACCATTATCGGATTGCATTTTATCTGCATTCAAAATTTTCTTCAGCGACCAAGTCCAAATTCGCACAAATGCAAGTCGAAATAACATTAGAAGTAATAAAGAAAAGCGTCCTAATAATAAAACAAGCACCTCATTCGGAAGATAAATGAAAAGGAAGGTCCATGATAGATCTAATTCATCACATAGCTATATATACAAACCACAGCCATCAAATTCAATGAAAAAAGGCGTATCCCACGATGGAGTGAGCCGGAAACTAATAGTGGTACAACTATCAGATTGTTCAAGCACATAGAGTTTCAACCACGTCATCAAATGCATTTATAGAACTGGCAAAAACAATATTGATGATACCTTAAATTATGGCAAACTCAGAAACTGTATTTACTACAGACATACAGATGGTCCTAAATTCAATCAAAAAAAAAAATCGGATCCTTTAACTATCAGTAAATCAAACCCAGAATTAAGCACTCCTGGCAAAAACCCATAGATATTTTCAATCAGCGAACATATCAAGATCCATAGGCACGCAAACTTTTAGCAAAGATAAAAACTTCGATCCAGATTGTGTCCAAACCCACCGGTTCAAAAACGGCGAAGACGCCAAATCCGGCAGAAAACTAAGATCTGAGGGGAGGCACAATAAGATTAAGAACAGAGGGAAGGTTCATTATCTTCCTATGCCTCCCCGCCCTTTTATTCGTCTTCCACTTGCGTTAAATTAGATTACCAAATGCAAATTCAGTTACCAAACCGATTGGAAGAATACGTATATACAAACTATCGGCGGCAAAAACAGAAGCTTTACGAAGAGAAGGCGAAGGAGAAGCTGCGAGACGCTTGTTGTGTAAATTATATAGGGACTGAAAATGGAGGAAGATGATTTTTTTTTTTTTGGTTCTTTTCCTTATGACTAAAAGGGTGAAAACACACAACCAACCCGAAATTGATTTGAAATTATGACAATAGTAATATTAGAGAGGAATTTTTTTTAAAAAAGGGAAATTTCACACTATTAAAAGGGGTACAGAAAAAAGGGTGTCAGAGATGTTTTTCCTCGGTTTTCTAGGAAAAATTGAATAGGAGCCAATTGCTTGCTTGCATTCTCTTGGAGACCTTTTATACCTAATGGGGTAAAAACGTTTGCATTGTAAATTAAGGGATACAGCTTCTGCGTCGCCTTCATGGGTTCATATGGAATCGAAGAAGGAAGACCATCCACCGTGTGTGTGTCCCACCACTTTCGTAGAGATCTTAAAGTTACAGCCTTTGATCTTCCTCATGACTTTTTTTTTATTGACGTGATTAAGAGTTTAGACCTCATAATTTGTGACGCATTAATATTGGATCAAACCGAGCTAGCTATTGGTTGTTCTTGGATCAAGTTGACAAACCAGATTGATGGCGTCAGGTCAAAGGACGTTGGGTGAGAGGGATTCAGATTAGCTGTACCAGCTCATGTTCCTACCTCGTTTGTTCAATCAAAACATGTTTTAAGAAAAAAATTTGACTTTTTTTATTTAATTAAATTCACAAAGTGCTCATTAAAATTATGAAATGAAACATCACCCTGAATCCTTCCCTCTGTATTTTCATTTCCTCCCACCAAATTGAAATCTTGGAAGCCCAGCAACTTTGGAGACGATCGAGGAAAAGTCCACTTGAAGTCATCAAATAATATCACAAAACACCATTTATACGAGATCAAACAAGCAACTGAGACACAATATAAAAACTAATAGGGAGGAACATACAAATCTTAAAATATATTAAAAAGGAAGAGTCCACTTGTATGTTCCCTTGTGTGTGTGTGTGTGTAAGAAAGGGTCTTTGATACTGCGAGAATAATTAGCGTGATTTCTTTTCTTTTTAACGCAGTTTTATATCAAGTCTAAGAAATAAACTGCATTATTCATGACATTTCATTACGAGAGGATGGTGTGGTATGAAGCAAACCTTTTGTTATGCATACGTTATGATAAAAGTATAAGTAAACAGTGGTTAGCTTGAAACACAAGCTTCGATGATATTTATGTAAAGAAAGGAGAAACAAATTAACTATTATTATCCCAAACATAACCCTTTCAAGACAGAAAGCACCAACCCTTTTTTGCTACAGAAATAGGGTGAGAGAGAGAGTAAGCAAGAAATGTAATTAATGGAAGAAGAGGGTCTACCTTGGAGGTAGGGATAAAAAGAGGCAATGATAGTGGGATGCAGAATGGTGGAGGAAGAACAAGAAACTCAAGAAAGAGATAGAGGCGAAGAATGACGAAGGCAGTGGGATACAGAAAAGTGCAGAGTTCTTAGAAAGATATGACAGTCACCAAAAGAAGATCCAACAAAAAAGGTTAAATAAGGGCCGTTTGGTTTGATGGAATTTGGAGGTATGGATATAGAAATGGAATTGATTTCCATATCCATGCATATTTGGTATGATGGAATTGGCTTCCACATGGAAGCCAATTCCATCAAACTTATGGATTTTTATTTCCAAATGAAAAGCTTGGATTTCCAATTTCATGTTGATAATTCCATCTAAAAATTTTTCTAAAAATTTTTTAATTTGATTTAAGTAGTTTTAAAAGTTAAAAAAAAGATTTTTTAATTTAGAAGAGCTTTTAGGTCTTTTCATCTAAAAATCATACCTCATTTCCAGGACATACCAAACATACTTTTAAACCTCACATCCATATCCATTTTCACATCCATATCCATTTCCATATCCATATCCATCAAAATGAATTCTGCTTACCAAACAAGCCATAACTTTTGATTGTCATAGTTTCTTTTAATTTGAGTTTTAGTTCATATAGTTTTAAAATTTTGTTTTTGATCTTTAAAGTTTAATTCATCTGAAACTGTTAGTCCCTATGGTTCAAAATGACCTAAATCAAAGGTAAACGATGTTAAAATTGCTAACGTGTCACTGATACCTTTTTTTTTGCTAACGTGGTCTAATGACTAGATATGATCAATAATTACATAGATTTGCTGAACATACTTTTGGTCCCTATAATCTGTCCTGATTTAAGTTTTGGTTTCTGAAGTTTAAAAGTTGTGATTTTTATCTCTCAAGTCTACTCTACAGAAAAATGTTAGTTCCCGTAGTTTTAAAATGACTTAAAGCCAATATTGACATTGTTAATTTTACTTGTGGTTACTGACTTCGTTAATTATGGTGAAGTAGTTTCATAACCCAAAAATCTTATATTATACTCTTAATAAATAACTTAATCCATTGAATTTGCCACCATAGAACTAAATAGTTATGCTCCGTTTGGTTACCTGGAACTGGGGGGTTGGAACCCAAAAATGTGTCTGTTTGGTATCATGGAAGTGGGTTCCATGGAACCCAAAAAGGCTGGAACTGGGTTCCAACCTTCCTCCCTAGGAACCCAGTTCCAGTTCCATGGAAATGGGCTTTTTACCATTTTGCCCTTCCCTCTCCCCATCTCTTCGATCAGCACGACGAAGGTCTTGTGGCGGAGTGTGACGGAGGTCGATGGAGCTCGACGGAGGTCTTGCGATGGAGGTCGATGTAGCTCGACGGAGCGCGACGGAGGTCAATGGAGCTCGAGATCTGGGCTTGCGACGAAGCTCGACGGTTGGAGCTCGAGGCTTGCGATGGCTTGCGACGGAGGTCGATGGAGCTCGACGGAGGTCGATGGAGCTTGAGATCGATGGAGGTCGAGCTCTGGACTTGCGACGGAAGCTTGCGATGAAGCTTGACGGAGGTCGATGGAGGTTGAGCTCTGGACTTGCGATGGAAGCTTGCAACGAAGCTCGAAGGAGGTCGATGGAGCTCGAGATCTGGACTTCCATGGTTGAGCTCAACGGAGGTCGACGGAGGCTGACGGTGGTGGTAGCTGGAGGCGGCGAGGTTGACGACGGTGGAGGTGACGAAGTGAATTTTTGTGTGTGAGGGTATATTAGTCTTTTCACACAAAATATTACCCCACTTCTTCCAACATACCAAACATACTTTTAATCTCACTTCCACTTCCACTTCCAATTCCACCTCCACTTCCACTTCCAATTCCACCAAAATCAGTTCCGCGTACTAAACTGGGCATTACACGTACTTATTTGACACTAGATTTTGATTTTGCCTTTTAGAAAGGAATATTCACTTTGATAATTCCGTTTTTGTGTTAAAATATCAAATGAAACTGCCACTTTTCGCTTCTAATAATGCCAATTTTTATAACCCACCAAAGTAGAACCGGTCAACAAATTGATTCACTGAATTGTGACTAGATCATAATTAATTAAATTGATTTTAATTAAAATAACATTTTTTGAATAATATATTTGAAAAAAAAAATACTAAATTACCACATTTTTGTATGATTAACCAAACAATAATATGATTCTCTAAGACATTGAAAAATTAAAAAGGGAAATTAATTATTTAGTCCGTGAACTTTTGATCCACCTATAATCTAATCCCTTTAAGTATGATTTGATGTGACCCTCTCCTAAACTTTTGACTCATTTATAGTTCAGAAGTTTTAAAAGAAAGCTACTTGTCAGCCCAATTCTTGACAGAGCCATCTAAGTGCTAATGTGGCTGCCCGACTCACCACCTCCATCATCAACTGTCCCCCGTCCCGTCTCCGTAAGAAAGCTCTCCGATGGTCTTGTTAGTGCTGTTTTTTCTCCTCTACTGTGTTGATATTGTAGGGTTATTATTATTCTCCTCCACGCCTTCCCCTGCAAACCCATGTTGCTGCTACTGCACCGACTTGTTTATCAGAGACTCGAGCATCTACTTCATCCTCCCTCACTCCTGCTACGGTTTCTCCTGCACTTATCCCCGTCAGGCTTTGATCCCCCAATGACTTGTCATTTAACGCAGGGAACCTGAGGAAGAAAACTGGGTTCATCCCAGAATGATCTTATTCTCCTTTAGTTTTATTCTTGGTCTGGTTTAAGATGGTGCTTCTAATCCTAGACCATTATGCTTGGTTTAGAAATTCCTCACACAAACATAAAAAGAATGGGCAACATAAATATGGGGCATGCATATAATTAATAAACAGATCATCTAGGGCAACGATCGGCTCCGGTATAATTTTATAGCCTGGTGCAAGGGTCTACCAAACTAAGCTGGTCCCAAATTTCAGAAACAAAAAACCAGCAGAGAGCTTTCTTGCGGAGGCGAGGTGTGAAGGAAGTTGATGATGAAGATGGTGAGTTGGGCAGCCACGTCAGTATTTGCCTTTACACGTACGATGACTTAGTCATGACTGGGGCTGACAAATGAGCTTTCTAAAAAAGGAAAAAAAAATACAATGACTGCGTTACAAGCAAATAAAAAATTCATGGATTGAATCACACCGAATCATTGAGGAATGAGTTATTAGTGGGTCAAAAAATTTAATGATTAAATGATTAACTTTCCAATTAAAAAACAAAGAAAACCAATTCTAACAAGTTTTCCATTCATTCGTAACATGTTCACTTTTTTTCTTGATTCGGAGAATTACCTAGAGGTCCTAAATAAGTGAATATATTACAAAATGGTCCTAAGAGGTTGTAAATGGTAGTTTCTTCATTTGTAAATTATGTTTCTCGACTTGTCATTAACAATCTCTTGAGACCATTTTGTAACACATTCCCTTGCTTAGGATCTCTAAATAATTCTCCCTTCTAATAAAGCCAACCGAACTTAACAAATTTGATCCTATTCTAAAAAACATTAACTTATTAGATCATGTTTGTATTGGTGTTGAAGGCGAAAAACTTAATTCACGTAAATCGAGATAAAACCCCCTCTCATCATACTTATATGAGTAATTTTTACGGAATTCCATGTAAATATGTGAGAGAAGTTTTGTCTCAACTTATATGAAAGTTTTTTTTTAAATGCTTTTGGATTTTACCGTCTATACCAGAAATCATGATGTAAGGTAGATTCTATCGCTAATCCAAATAAACATGTATCAGGGGAGGTCTAAGTACTTTTGCATTGTTTGGTTGAAATGATCAAGAGTGAAAGGAAAGAGAATGACGAGTGTTATTTGTGTTTTGCTGTATGAGAAAGGAAATTGTTGGTAAATAGAGGTATTGGATGGCTGGAACCCATTCTTTACTCCTATCTCCTTTATGCAATAAATATTTAAGTAGTGAAAACGATGAAGTAATTTAAGACACACATATTGATAAAAGCAAATGAAGATTTTGTTTTTTGTTTTTAGCTAAGAGAAAGAATATAATTCTCTTTTCATTTTTTCATTATATGATATCAAGTTGAAAGATAGGTTTTTCACATTATCCCTCGAATCACTTCTCTCTCTCTTTCTCTGGTGAACCCATGCAATGCAATATTAAATTGTTAATACAATTTTTTATCTCTCAAATTAATGAAAGTTTGATTTCTTTAGTTTCATTTCGTTAAAAATATTGATACCTATGGTTTAATAAAGGTTTAGACTATTTTACCCCTTGAGAAACTAAAACTAAAATAAGGATAAATTTGATGGATTAGGTATTGAAAATATGTAATAACTCAGGTAATAAACAAACGATAACAATTACCCATTGGAGACTTTTCTTCATTCACATTCAAACCATTTAAATATAATAAAGAAAACACATCTTGACCTGATTTACACACCCAAAAAAAAAAAACGCTTGTGATATATATCAGTGTGATCGAATGGGCAAAGTAAACGCCATTTCTCACATAGATTCTACTTGGGGTATAAAATATTACCCTTCACAAAAAGAATAAGAATATATTTGTAACTTATTCATGGGACCCTAGATGGGTATCCCTATAAGGTTTTCACACTAGTACTAAAAAAACCTTGGTACAATCTGCTGACAAAAGAAAACAAAAAAAAAAATGATGCAGAGTAAGAAACAAAAGAGTCCTGATCAGAAGAACCCACAACTTTGCCAGACATTAAAGTTGAAAATCTAACGACAAAAGAAAAACTAAGTCAAAGATAAAAGAAGAGATGTTGTGGATCATTCTTATATTGCTGCCTCACATGTGAATGCATGACAAACTTCTTCCACTATATCCCGCAATCTGATTTTATATCTCACTCAAATCCCCAAAAACAGAGAACTGTAAAAATCTAACAGAAACTCAAAACTCACGCCTTGACACATTCCCTATGTAACTTCTACCTCTATGTCTCTGATCCTCAAAATAGGCACTCCTGTTAGC
>JANTPZ010091863.1:0-25497 GCA_025593235.1 Vachellia pachyceras
GGGTTTAGTTGATCACACCTTTTAAGTTCATTTCAATTGATAAATGTTTCATGATGCATCAAATGGAAATCGAAAACTTGAATGATTATGCTTTTTTTGTGTCTTGAAAATTCAATGTAAAAAAATATGATTTACTTCTTATGCTCCTCCTTAAAGTGGGAATGGCTTGGATAGTATTTGTGACTTTGGTTTTGTTGGGATTTTCTTCCTCTTTCTTACCAGGCATATGAGAAGAAAACAACACCAAAATGGCTTTATGACCTTGGTCTTAGAAAAAATTTGGAACAGGTTTGTGTATGATATTTATTAACGTTGTTAAATCTATTTTTCTTTTTAGATGTTAGCATACCTACTGCTTTATCGTCTTCAGCTGTTGCTGTAGCTTTCAAGAGTAACAAGAAAAGCAAGCATATGGTACAGTGGGCACTGGATAAATTTGTTCCTGCGGGAAGAATTATGTTTAAGCTGATACATGTCCATTCTGGTAAAAAATGGTGTTCCAACACTAAAATTATTGATACATTGACAAGTAACTTTACCCAGAAAAAGTTGCATTTTTACATTGGCAAGAGTTGCATTTTTACCCAGAAAAAACCGTCTTAAGCATACTTTTTTGCCTTAATTATTGATACATTGACAAGTAACTTAATTATTGATACAAAAATTTTGTCTAACATTTTCATTATTTGCATATATACAACCAAGTCTAATATTTTAACAAATAACTTCATTTTATGTTCATGCCAATTCAAAATCTCTCCTTTCTGTGAGAAATGTCATCCTTACATGACATTTGTGTAATGATGAAGCAACTGCTTTTAAGAAGGAAATGGATCGGCAGACAAGTGCAATGCTCTTACCTTACAAGAAAATGTGTGAGAAGAGAAAGGTCATATATAATTTCTCACTATAATTTAGTTGGAATTAATTCAGCAAAGTAAGATTTATGTGCTTCTTCGGTCGATGCAAGTTCATGTTGATATTGTAGTGCTTCAATATGATGATACAGAAACTGCAATATCAGAGGAAGTAGATAAGAGTTCTATAACAGACCTGATTTTTCAAGATGCAATACTACAAAAGGTACTTTTTACGCCCTATTTTTAACCCAATTGGCGCCCTTTCTAACGGGGATGTATATGTAAGGGGAGTAAAAAGTTAGGGCTTACGGCGCCCTATATCTTGAAAGGCGCCGTAGGTCTATATTTGAAGATAGGGCGCCGTAGGGTCGACTTACGGCGCCCTATATTGAAATATAGGGCGCCGTAGGGTGTATTTTTTTAAAAAAAATCTTCTGTTCAAATTTATTTCGATGTCGAGAGCGTGCACATTCACACGTAGATACTCCTAAACACCAGGCCTGGGACGAACAGCCAAGGCAACCCATGGTGGTAAAAGTATGGCTTCCTACATCAACTAAGAAACGATAATAAGACAATTGATCTAAAACAAGGAGGGAAAAACATTTGAAACTGCTTTCGAAAACTACCTGGGTGGATCTGAGGACTTCTCCAAATGCCCCTTCGGTTAGCGTATGTCGAACTCAGCAATGACCTGGTGATGTACGTTGAAGAATCCCCTTGCCTCTGGCTTCAAACCTTTAGTAATCCCAACAGTTTTTTTGGTTTTCGAGTTAGTCTATGATCTGATCGCACACCATCAAAAGGAAAAGAGGAAAAGATGAGATTTTCCATTTTTGCTTGTGAATAACTTGAGAGGAGGGCCAAGATTTCATTCCTGTGAGCTGTGAGAGTCTCATTAAGCCTCTCGCGGAGATTGTGGACACGAGTCAAGCAATCAAAAGCCATTTATGCAAATTAAAAAAACAGATCCAGAGTAAGCATAGTGAGGTACAACTAAAAGTCAAACAAAAACAATATGGGGATTTGAGCAAGAATAGAGAGTGAGGGCTGAATGTGAGAGCTGAGAGAGTGAGGAAGATATGAATGAGGGATGTCTCTTAAAAGAAAGAGATTATTGGCCAGAGTGAAACAATTTCAAATTTTGTGACGGGAGGGCTTTTTAGGCGCCCTATATCTAAGATATGGTGTAAAGGGGTGCCTTTTGGCGCCCTATCTCTAAGATAGGGTATAAAAGGGTGAGGGTGACTTTTGGCGCCCTATCTCTAAGATAGGGTGTAAAAGGGTGATGGTGACTTTTGGCGTCCTATCTCAAAAAGGGTGAGGGTGACTTTTGGCGCCCTATCTCTAAGATAGGGTGTAAAAGGGTGACTTTTGGCACCCTATCTTCAAGATAGGGTGTAAAATGTTGACTTTTGACGCCCTATCTCTAAGTTAGAGTGTAAAAGGGTGAGGGTCACTTTAGGTGCCCTATCTTTAAGATAGGGTGTAAAAAGGTGACTTTTGGCACCCTATCTCTAAGATGGGGTGTAAAAGGGTGATGGTGACTTTTGGCGCCCTATATATAAGATAGGGTGTAAAAGGGGGCGCCAAAAGTCACCCTCACCCTTTTACACCCTATCTTAAATATAAGGCGTCAAAAGTTCACCGTCTTCATTTTTCACTCCCTTTTTCTGAAAAAGGACGCGAATTTCAGTAGTAAAAACTATTCTCTGTAGTAGTGTTTGACGCCCTATATGGTAAATAGGGCGTCATAAGTTCAACTTTTGGCACCCTATTTCACATATAGGGCGCCAAAAGTTCACCGTCTTCATTTTTTACTCCCTATTTTTAAAAACGGACGTGAATTTCAGGCTCCAAAACTATACTCTATAGTAGTGATGCTTCTGTCAAGATTATGCTCTTTCTTTGTTAACAATCTAACTAACTAGTTTGTAACTCTCAAATGACTGAGTTTTGCAGTGAGTTTCATTCAAGCCTTGCTGGTTTGGGTTGTCTCGTATATATGTTCACTCATGTTAACTGTATTTATTTATATGTAGGTCAAGCGATGTGCAGATGTGTAGAAATATCAAGAAAGCTACGATTCTTTAAAGATCAAATCAGTAAAGCTGGTCTTCCAAGAACCCAGATCTAAATCGCTGAATAATGACTAGCTATCATTTGGAGTTTTTAACTTTTATATGTATTTTTTTAACTTTTATATTTTTATCAGATATTAGAATGTATGCTTATGGTTAAAGACATTATGTACTTGATATTATTATTTAAAATTTATTTTTTGGGTTAATTGTGTGATTAAACAGGATTTATTTATAAAATATTTTTGTAAATGCGTATTTAATTCATATCTAAAATCAGCGATGGATTTAGTGATAGAATCGATAAGTATAGAGATGATTTAGTGATGGAATATAATGCATTTAGTAATTAAAAAGTGAGGCATAATATTACCATTTTGGCGACGGAATTTGTTTAATTAGCGACGGAATTAGCAACGTAATGATGGAATAGTAAGGAAATTTAGCGATGGAATATAATGCATTTAGCGATGAAATTGTTAATTTAGCGACGGACAGGTATAGAATAATATCATTTTAGCGATGGAATGTGCTGAATTTAGCGATGGCATTTTCCGTCGCTAATTTAGCGACCGATTAGCGAGGGAAAATTCCGTCGCTAAATTAGCAACGGAATTTTCCCTCGCTAATCCATTGCTAAATTTTTCCGTCGCTAAATTTAGCGACCCTCGTTTTAGCGACGAAATTTTTCCGTCGCTAAATCTGTTTTTTTCCGTCGCTAATTCCGTCGCTAAATCTGATTTTTCTAGTAGTGTCTGACCATGCAACCTCACTCTTACTTTATTTAAACAAAAAAACATAAGCCCCTGACGATGATGGTGATTTCTCACCATCACCCGCCCCTTTTACTGCCACACGTTTCAGATAATGAAATAATCATATTTCATTAAGTAAATTGGTAGCATTTTAGGGGATTTTCGTGTTATTATTTGGCTTTTATTGAGGTTAATTCCTTTAATTATTATTAATATACTTATATGAAATTAAAGCCAATTAAGGGTATTTTTGGAAGAAATTGGAATCAAAAGATAAAATAAAAAGAAAGGGAAAGAAATTTAATGCTAGAGAAGGATAAAACTCATAAACCCATTTATTTTGTTTTATTCTATTTCATTTTTTCATTATTATTATTATATATTATTATTTTTATTTTGTTTTAGGTTGTGGGTATATATATACCCACAACCTAAAACAATTTTACCAAATTAATATAGTATAGCACCAATCCGGGTCGTGTTCACTTTGAGGAGCCAAAAAATAGTGTAATTAATTCCTAATAATTTCTAAATAAATGTTGTGAATTAAACTGAAATTAAAATGCTTCTTTTTTTATTTTTTTAATGAAAATAATTGAAATGGATTTTAGTAAATAAAATAGAAATGAAACACACGAATAAACGATGATAATAATCAATCCTCCAACTCAACAACGAGGGCAATCATCACTTCAATAAATATGAGAGTTAAAATAATGAATTAAAGAATTATAATTAATTTTTAATCCAACAACCAAACCATCTCGAAAAGACATTTTATTATAGGTGTGTAGAATTATATTATTATTAAAATAAAAACATATTTAAATAACTATTTATGATATTATCATTATTATTAATATAATATTATTAGTATTTTTGTTTTTTTAAAAATAAATACATATTTTATTCAAAAGAAAACCTTAACCCTATCCCTATATAAAGCCTCATCCTCCTCATCAGAAACCAAAAACCCTCACCGGTACATTAATGCGTCCCTACTACAGTGCATGTTCTCTCTTCTTGCTCTCTTTTATTTTTCTTAAGTATTATAGCTCTTGCACTACAGTGCTCCCTCTTACTGGTTGTCTTGTCAAGCTTAGTACATGGTCTAATCATTATTTAATATCTATTCCTCCTGAATTCACGAATTGGCTTCTACTTTCGTACATTGTTGTTTTGCCTTCCTTTATGTCTTCTCCATCCATCAAAACCATTCAGTCTTGCCCCATCAAAAAAATAAAAATAATCATAAAATAGAACAAGACATGTATATATGAGTATGTGAGGCTTGGTTGGTGTTGTTTGTGTAGTTCACATGTATATAAAAAAAGATATTAACTTACAAGCATTATACCACCCACTATAGATATTATATATATATGTTAAACTTTACACGTCTTGCACTGCCAACATATATTATATATATGCTTTTACACATGTAAGTTTTATAAAAAATATAATAATAAATATATTAATATATATATAATAAGAGAAGCCCAGCTGTACGTTTTTTAGTAAAACACATATATTTATATACAATACTATTATATATAATAATCTATATATATATAAATAATGTTTATGTGTGTACTTTTTTTAGGAACCCAATATGTCTTTTTCCATCATCTTTTTATTATTGTTTATTTATGATATAAAAATATAAATATATGCATATATAAATATGGATATATGAGTGGGCATATGTGTACACTCTGTTGGAAAAAAAAGGCAAACAACAAGAATAGAACTTCCAGCAGGCCACACCGCAAGTATATATATGTGTTGTATGTGAGTATATAAATGTGTGTAAGTGTAAGTGTGTGGGTGTGTAAGTGTAGGGTGTGTGTGAAGGTGTATAGTCATTTCCCTTGTTTTAAAAAATAAAATGAATAGAAAGTAGGGCACTGGCGTGATGTGTGTATATATTAATATATTATATATATTAACATATATAATAATATATATGTCAACTTATGTGTGCAATCATGTGGAATTTGTTGAGAAAGAAAAGGTACTTCTGATAGTAATATGGGTGTGTGCGTTTTGTTTTGTTTTTGTATTATTATGGTTTTTTGTCAAAAAAATAAAATAAAATGATGATACATTACCTAGAGACTATCTAAATTAAAACAATTATAATAATATTACTGTTACTACTACACTTTTGTTATTATTATTATTTCTTTCATCTGAAACAACCTGTAAAATTATAAAAGAGATTATATCATACAAAATATATATATATATATTTGTCCTATATGAATAAATAAGGTAACATAAATCTTTGACTAATATGTGGGTATAAAGGGTAGGCTTAGGCATTTAGATTAACTTTAAAGTAACTTTTAGAATAAGTTAATTAGTATATTGATAGAAATTATTATGTGTGATTTTTTGTATATTCTCATTGAGAATTTTGAAGTGTCTCTTGTGTGTGCTTATCTGTAAGTTTAGGAGTTGCAGGTAACTAAGAATATTCTTCCATATACTTGTGAACCACATATAATTAAATTGTAATTGAACTATGTTTTATGCATTTTTGGACTGAATTATATAAATGCAAATATTTAAAGTTTTCAATATATTTTGGCATGAAAGTTTTTATAACTGTCATGGCAGTTGCATTGTGATTGGGTTGGAGCATGGAGGAGAAATATTATGATGAGATTTTATCACGTGATAACCATTAGTCGGTGCACAGCGGATGGCCTTTGTAGGGCCCCTTTACTCATGTCTTTCCTTTGGCCAGGATTGCATTGGAATTGTGGAACATGTGACGTCTCCTTGGTTTTCTTTTAAGGAGGGGAGCCATAGTCCAGACTTGAGCTCTATACCTTTGGTTGGGTGTATCTTAAGAAAATGGTGAGCTTGAGACAATCCAGTTACATGAATAAGTTTCTGTTGGGCTATGTGTTAGCCTATGGCTCCAGTCAGCAGAATAAGGATGGACGGTGTTATAAGGGTGTTTGCATATTGCATAATTACACATGATTTGTGATGATGATTGTGAGTTACAAACTATGAAAAATATGAAAAACTATTTATATGATGATGTTTACATATACAAAAGTATTTGTAACTCAGTTCTTCCTTTTAAATTATATGTCATTTGCTTGCGTGTGGTAGAAACTTTCATTAGTTACTAGGGTGTGGAATCTCACCCCGTTATATTAACTTTTTTAGGTGATTGTTCTAGTAGACAGTAAGGGAAGGCACCTATGGAATGAGCCTTGTTGTCTCTCTTGTGGGCTTAAGTGCATGCTATCATTTTAAATTGCCATGATTCTAAGACTTCCGCATTTTATTTTGATTTACTTTGATATTTTGGAAGGATCTGGATTGCTATTAGTGACATGTATTTTGGCTTGATTGATGATATGTTTTAAAGAATTGATGTTGGAAATCCTCTTTGTTTACACATGGCAAAAAACTTCGTTAAAGATTTCTGTTCAAAATTTAGGGTGTTACATTTTTGGTATCAGAGCTACAACATTCTGTGGCTAGTTCATTCTCTCGTTTTAAATAAACGCTTTTTGAGAGTATGATTTTCTTTATACTTTTAGAGTGCATCGCAAATTAAATATCATAGCATGTACATTTCCCTTTATTTAGAGTTAGAAACTATTTACTTTTTCATTAACACATTTGATGACCTTATGGTGTTCTTCATAGGAAGGGAGAATGGTGAACACTCGAAGGACTAATTCTACCCCCATTCCTTATCAAATGGTCCTCCTCGCCAAGATGACAATGTGTTCTTGCTAGAGTTATGAGATCTAGTTCTAGATTTCAATCAAACGGTAAAGAAGCATGAAGACGAATTAGCAGAGTTGAAAGGTCAAGGTAGTGGACATGAGGGAACTCCTAGTGACCACCAATCTAAGGGTGGCAACCGTACAGACCTTGAATCCATAGGTGGCAGCAGTTCTCAAGTTTAGCCCCACATCACATCCACTGGTGATGTTTGGGATAGCTTCAGGAAATTTAACCCTCTGATGATCGAGGGAAAGTTAGATGCGATGGAAGCGCTGGAATGGTAAATAGGCTTGAAAAGATTTTCATGGTTATAGATATCAGCTCTAAGCAGAAGGTTCTAGTTGCCGAGCAACTGTTGCATAAAGCATCCCAGGACTGGTGGGAGAGCACCAAATTAGACGACACTGAGATTACTTCAGAGAACTTCAGGGAAAAGTGTGAGCAGTATTACTTCCTACTTCTATTAGAGTGGCAAAGGAGACTGAGTTTCTCACTTTTAAGTAGGAGAATTTTCATGAAGATGAATTTATTTCTCGCTTTGTGGAACTATCCAAGTTTTGCAAATATTCTCAAAGCAACTCCAAATGGTTGCGTGATCAACTAGTAGAGAAAGCAAGGCCGTAGTTGAGAAGAGTGTTGTCACAGTTTCTAGATGAGATAACAGATTTTGAGAGGATGTGTGACAAGTTATGTACTATTGCAAGAAGTAAGCGAGCAGAGGAGGCAGAGAAGATGAGGGGATTTCATAACAGATTTACAAATTTCTTGAGGCCGCTAGGGGTATCAAGAAGAGCGGTTCTAGTTCAGTGGGACAAAGAAGCACTTTGACCAATCCTCAAGGAATCATTTTAGTGGACCTCCGAAGAATCGGTTCAGTGGACCTTCAAGGAGTCAATTCAGTGGACATCAGAGGAGTCAATTCAATGGAGGGCATAATTCTTATAAAAGTTCCACTACTCCTGTTACTAGTACGGCCAATTCTCATAAGTGCGTTAAGAGTGGGAGGATGCACCAGGGAAACTGCCTGATTTGTTTCAAGTGCAGGAAGCTAGGTCTATCTCCAGGTTCTGTGAGGAAGGCTCTTAGGAGGCCAATGATGTTAGAGCTACCATTCCAGGTAGAGTGTTCACCTTATCACTAAAGGAGGCTAGTGCTGCACCAAACTTGATCAAAGGTACTCTCAAACTCCAAGGTTTTGAAATTGATGCTTTATTTGATTCTGGTGCAACACACTCATTTATACATGATGTTTACGTACCTCAATTAAAGTTACTTGTACATGAATTGCTTTTTAATATGATTATCTCTACACCGGCAGGAGCCTCGGTGAGAACTTTTAAGGCTTGCTTAAATTGTATGATTGAGTTTGATGGTAGGTTCTCAACTATAGATCTTGTATGTCTACCTATGAAGGGTATAGATATGATAGTAGAAATGGATTGGTTGTCAGAGAATGATGTCATCCTTGGTTGCAAGAGAAAGATCCTTTCTCTTCCAGTTGCCTCTATGAGTTCGAGCGGGCCACAGTTATTGTCCACAATACAAGTTGAGAAGAGTGTTCTTAAATGTTGTCAAGCATACATTGTATTCTTCTCCATTCAAGGAGAAGTAGAAGAAGGAATAGAAGATATCGAGGTAGTAAATGAATTTCCAGAGGTGTTTCCGAAGGAGATGATGGGTCTACCTCCAGAGCGAGAAGTGGAATTCTCTATTGATCTTGCACCCGGGACAACACCTATCTCTAAAGAGCTATTAGAGAAGGGTTTCAAGCATACATGGTATTCTTCTCCTTACTGAAAGTCACCATCAGAATTAATGGAATTGAAGAAGCAAATTGAAGAGCTATTAGAGAAGGGTTTCATTAGACCTAACATATCGCCTTGGGGATCGGCTGTACTCTTTGTGAAAAAGAAAGATGGAAGTCTGAGGCTGTGCATTGATTATCGCCAATTGAATAAGGCAACCATAAAGAACAAGCATCCTTTACCTAGGATTGATGATCTACTTAACCAGTTGACCGGAGCATCTATGTTTTCTAAGATTGATTTGAGATCAGGCTACCACCAATTAAGGGTCAAAGCTAAGGACATCTCAAAAACTGTATTCAGAATAAGATATGGCCATTATGAATTCCTCGTTATGCCATTTGGGCTAACCAATGCTCCAGCAGTCTTTATGGATTACATGAACATGATCTTTAGGCCTTACTTGGATAAGTTTTTTGTGGTCTTCATTGATGAAATCCTCATTTACTCTAAGGATGAGAATGAACATAAGGAGCATCTCAGAGTGGTGACACAAGTATTGAAAGAGCATAAGTTATATATAAAGCTGTCTAAGTGCGAGTTTTGGTTGAAAGAAGTTAAATTTTTGGGTCATGTTGTATCAGTGGACCCCACCAAGATTGATGCAGTGTTGAATTGGGAGAGACCACAGAATGTCACGTAGATCCGAAGCTTTCTAGGATTGGCAGGCTACTACCGGAGATTTATTAAAGGTTTTTCACAAATAGCTATGCCATTGACTAAATTAACCAGGAAGGATCAGCCGTATATATGGAACGACAAGTACGAAGCAACTTTTCAAAATCTGAAGACTAAGTTGACTACGACATCGATATTTGCGATCCCATATCCAACCCAAACTTTCAAAAAGGGTCTTGGGTGTCTGCTAATGCAAAATGGAAGAGTCGTTACTTACGTTTCTCGACAGTTGAGGCCACATGAAGAGAATTACTCTACTCATGACATAGAATTGGCGGAGTGGTATTTGCATTGAAGATTTGGAGATACCATCTTTATAGTTCACAATTTGAGGTTTTCAGTGACCATAAGAGTCTGAAGTACCTGTTTGACCAAAAAGAGCTTAACATGCGACAAAGGAGATGGATAGAGTTTCTTAAGGACTACGATTTTGAGTTAAAGTATCACCCAGGCAAGGCGAATGTTGTAGCAGATGCCTTAAGTAGAAAATCGATCCACACAACTCAGATAATGGTATGGGAGCACAAGTTATTGGAAGATGTGTAAAGTTCCCCTATTGATATAATGTCAGGTTAATCGCTACCATGAAAGTACTAACCATTAAGAATGTAACTTGGAAAGAGATTAAGTTTATGCAATTTGAGGATGAGTTTTCATTAGGAGTCAAGGAAGATATCGAAGAAGGTAGAGAATCAAAATTTAAGGTTGGTGAAGATGGGATATTGAGGTATAAAGGAATGGTGTGTCTCCCTAATGACTGGGAATGAAGGAAGCTTATGCTTGATAAAGCTCATAGGAGCAAATACACAATTCACCCTGGAGCAACTAAAATGTACCATGACCTCAAGCGGAATTGGTGGTGGATAGGTATGAAGAAAGATGTGACTCAGTTTGTTACTCGTTACTTAACGTGCCAGAAAGTCAAAATTGAACATCAGAAGCCTTCATGATTCCTACAGAATTTAGATATCCCAAAGTGGAAATGGGATAACATCTCTATGGATTTTATCATGGATCTCCCTTTAGCTACAGCTGGGTATAATGTCATATGGGTCATTGTTGATATACTGACTAAGTTAGCTCATTTTCTGGCTATCAGGGCTGACTACTCTCTCTCGAGAAACTAGCAATGATTTATGTGAAGGACGTTGTCAGGTTGCATGGGGTGCTAGAGAGTATTGTGTCAGATCGTAATCCACGATTTACTTCACATTTTTAGAGGTCACTACAAGATGCTATAGGGACTCGTTTGAAATTTAGCACTGCTTACCATCCCCAAACTGATGGGTAGACAGAGAGGACTATACAGACTCTGGAGGATATGTTGCGAGTATGTGACATTGAGCTAATAAGAAGTTGGGATAGTTACCTTCCGCTAGCTGAGTTTGAGTACAATAACAGCTATCATTCAAGCATCAATATGGCACTTTACGAAGCATTGTATGGGAGGAAGTGTAGGTCTCCTATTTGCTGGGCAGAATTGAGCGAGAGGAGTTTACTAGGTTAAGACTTAGTGGACTAGACTGCTCAGAAGATTAAATTGATTCATCAGAAACTTCTTATCGCTTAGAGCAGACAGAAAAGTTATGCAGATAGGAGGAGGCGACCATTAGAATTCATGGTGGGCAAACATATATTCCTAAGTGTCACACCGACGACCGACATTGTAGAACATTCGAGTAAGGAAGCTTGCATCTCGCTTTATGGGACCTTATGAGGTTTTGGAGAGAGTGGGGCCAATGGCTTACAGAATTGCCTTACCCCCTCAACTGTCGAACCTTCACGATGTGTTTCATGTATCACAACTGAAGAAATATCAACCAGATGCTTTACATGTCATTGAAGCGAATGAGAGAGCTCAGAGATAATAAGACATATAAAGTTGAGCCAAAGCGAATTGTGGATGCCATAGATAAGCAATTACGCAATAAAACCATCATGTTGGTAAAAGTTTTGTGGAGAGGATTAACTCTCTGTGATGCAACGTGGGAGACAAAGGATAAGATAAAGCGAGAGTATCCTCGTTTGTTTATCTAGGTATGTCTTTTAGTTCTTGTGTCGAATTTTGAGGACAAAATTCCTTTTATGAGGGGAGAGTTGTAACATCCATTTTTTTATTTAAAGTTAGTTGTTATTTAGATTTTATTTAATTAAAGAGAATAAAATAATTTAAAATTTAAAAGAAGTATGAAATTTTAAATATTTATTCTATGAATAAAAAAATTAAGATATAAAATAAAGTTCTTATAAAAGACGTTTTAGTATAGATGTGTAAACTTATATTATTATTAAAATAAGAAAAAAATATTTAAATAACTATTTATGATATTATCATCATCATTATTATTAATATCAATATTATTAGTATTTTCTTTTTTAAAAAAAAATAAATACATATTTTATTCAAAAGAAAACCCAAACCCTATCCCTATATAAAGCCTCATCCTCCTCATCAGAAACCAAAAACCCTCGTCGCTACAGTAACTCCACTACAGTAATGCGTTGCTACTACGGTGTATGTTCTCTGTTCTTGCTCTCTTTTATTTTCACAAGTATTATAGCTCTTGCACTACAGTGCTCCCTCTTACTGGTTGTCTTGTCAAGCCTATTACCTAGTATTATCATTATTTAATATCTATTCCTCCTGAATTCACGACTTGGCTTCTGCTTTCGTACATTGTTGTTTTGCCTTCCTTTATGTCTTCTCCATCCATCAAAACCATGCAACCTTATCCCATCAAAAAAAAATAAAATAAAATAGATCAAGACATGTATATATGAGTATGTGTAGTTTGGTTGGTGCTGTTTGTGTAGTACATACGTATATAAAAAAAGATATTAACTTACAAGCCTTGCACCACCCACTATATATATATTATATATGTCAAACTTTACACGTCTTGCATTGTCAACATATACATTATATATATATATGCAAAAACACGTGTAAGTTCTATAAAAAATATAATAAATATATATTAAAATATATATAATAAGAGAAGCCCAGTTGTACGCTTTTTTAATAAAACACATATTTATATACAATACTATTATATATAATAATCTATATATATAAATAATGTTTATGTGTGTACTTATTTTAAGGAACCCAGTATGTCTTTTTCCATCATCTTTTTATTATTGTTTATTTATGATATAAATACATATATATATATATATATATATATGCATATATAAATATGGATATATGAGTGGGTATATGTGTACACTTCGTTGGAAAAAAAAGCAAATAACAAGAATAGAACTTACAGCAGGCCACACCGCAGGTGTATATATATGTGCTAGAGGAGAAATATGTATGATGAGATTTTATCACATGATAACCATCAGTCGGTGCACAGTGGATGGCATTTGTAGGGCCCTATTACACCGTGTCTTTCCTTTGGCCAGGATTGCATTGGAATTGTGGAACATGTGACGCCTCCTTGGTTTTCTTTTAAGGAGGGGAGCCATAGTCTAGACTTGAGCTCTATACCTTTGGCCGGGTGTATCTTAAGAAACTGGTGAGCTTGAGACAATCCAGTTACATGGATAAGTTTCTGTTGAACTATGTGTTAGCCTATGGCTCCAGTCAGAGGAATAAGGATGTACGGTGTTATAAGGGTGGTTGCATATTGCATAATTACACATGATTTGTGATGATAATTGTGAGTTACAAACTATGAAAAATATGAAAAAATTGTTTATATGATGATCTTTACATATACATAAGTATTTGTAACTCAATTCTTTCTTTTAAATTATATGATGTTTGCTTGTGTGTGGTAGAAACTTTTAGTAGTTATTGAGATGTGGAATCTCACCACGTTATATTAACATTTTTCATGTGATTGTTCTAGTAGGTAACAAGGGAAGGCACCTATGGAATGAGCCTTGTTAGCTCTCTTGTGCCCTTAAGCACATACTATCATTTTAAGTTGTCATAAGACTTCCGCATTTTATTTTGATTTACTTTGATATTTTGGGAGGATCTGGATTGCTATTAGTGATATGTATTTTGGTTAGATTGATGATATGTTTTAAAGAATTGATGTTGGAAATCCTCTTTACTTACGCATGGCGAAAAGCTTCATTAAGGATTTCTATTCAAAATTTTTGGTGTTACAAAGCGCATATCAGTTAGCTATTTGTGAAGAATCTTCCGATTCTTCAGTATCAATATATAATCTTTAATAATTTGTTGTATCGTACGTATGACTTGAATGATCAAACAAGACGTGCCGGCAATAAACATGTCTAGATTAGTAAACCTCTGATTTACTATAACAACTTATCAATTTTCATAGTATATTAATTTAAAATCTTGATATGACATCCATGTTTAGGAGACCAATTAGGCTTTGTAAGGAAGTATATGCAATCTCTTTAAGTCTTAATGAAAATCCCAAACAATCACTTGAGTTCAATGTTTTATTTAGTGAAAACTCACTTTGATCCAGGTTAATTAACACCCTTCCTAAATTTAGAAAACTCACTTTGATCCAGGTTAATTAACACCCTTCCTAAATTTAGAAAACTCACTTTGATCCAGGTTAATTAGTGAAAACTCACTTTGATCTAGGTTAAATAACAATATTACAAATCTGAAATCAAAGTTTGCATATAGTAGGAATTCCTAAATTTAGAAATGTCCAATAAGATCTCAAACATAAGATTAGACTAAGAAAACTCCCCAGTTCATCCATGAGCTCAAGTTTTGACCTCCATCACCAAAAGGCCAAGGGTTTAGCTTCTTATTGCTACAAAAAACATAGCTACTGCTCTAGAGATTGGCTACCATGAGAGGAATGAAAATGGAGAAAAAGATGGAAAATGGATGAGAGAGTTGGAGGCTTGAAAGAGAGTGGTTGAGGCTCTTCACACTTGCAAATTTGCAGAATGAAGATCCCTCTTTCGTGGTGGCAGGCTTTCCTTATGTGTAAGTAAGTGTTGACCTAATCCAAAACGCATGTCTTCACTTTTGCGCTCTTAGGTCTCGACGTAAGGTGTTAGGATGAGACATGAACATGCTTACGTCGCGACATTTAATTATGTAGGTCGTGACCTGAGGAGTCAATATATCTTCTGGAATCAAATTAAAGTCGCAACCTTGTAAGGCTATGTCGCGATTTTTGGACACAAAGGCACCTCCTAAGTTGTATTTCTTTCTCTCAATAAATTGTGGCTCCTTCAATGCTCCATCTTGAGTCTTTAGATCTCCTCCAAACCCCTACAAACAAAAGCAGAGAGCTTTGTAAAGATTTAAACAAATCACAAATCAAGGCATTTACAGTTGGATGAGCCAAGTGATCTCCTTTTACCCTTTTATCAGCAAAATGCAATGCATAAGTCAAAATACTCGAGAGAGGCATAAATGCATATAAAATGAAGGTAAAGTATTACAAAAACACATAAAAGTAATTAAGAAAACCATGTAAATATTAAGTTCTATCAAACATTAATAACTTCCTTAATACAATATATTGAAAGACGTAACATAAGATAAATATACCTAATCAACAAACATATTTACACATTTATTTATAATTATTGTTGACAAATTCACGAGGTGAATCTCTGAGTTTACCAATTTTACACATCTATATTACATTATCTCGTCAACCCACTCGATTAAACTAATGGATTTACAAAATTTTGTTAACTCACTATTGAATTTGTGATAACTTTTGAATTTAATCATCTTCAATGTCTTCTTATATGAACTTCATTCATTTTTTTGTTCAGTACGATCAATTATGAATATTGATGTATTTCCTTTTTGAAAATTTAAAATATATTTACACCAGTTTTTCTTCATTATTTTATATTTTAATTATGATATTGATGTACTTCATACAAATATTTTGTTGAGTATGATCAATTATATGTTCTTGTAATAATTTGACTTTGCTATATAGCATATCACATTTTATAATAGTTTAAACATTTTTATTAATTAGATCTCATAATTATTAATTAATTTCATTTTTATTTAACTTTATATTAAAATTAATATATTTATATGGAAAAATAATAATATAAATATTGTTATTGCATACTTATTAATGAATATAAAATATGTGATTTTCAATAATCTATGAGATATAAATAAAAATACAAATATTATAATACATGTAAACAAAATATACAACAAAATATGATAAAAATATTAATCATTAATAAATATTAACATAAAATAAGAAAAATAAATTAAAATATTAAGCCATATGAGAAATTATATATTTATATGTATATTTAAGTTTTTCTTTTTTTACAAAAGAAATATCTATATTTTTGTTTGTGTGATATATATTAAAAATTTTGCATTTAAAGATTGTTATTTGTTCTTAGCTCAACCGGGGTAAAGGCATAGCATGCGCGGCAATGGAAAAATTCTCTCGTTGATCCGATTCAATCGCTGATCCATCGCTAAACAATTTCCTCACTAAATTCATTTTTTTAGTGTATACTATAATTAAGTAATTTATTTATTTTTATTAATTTCTGTAGAATAAGCAATTTATTTTGAGAGAAGCTTAATCACTTGGAACTTGTGAGGTCTAAGGGTTCAAAGTATGGATCATGAATATATGGATATTGTAATCCGATCCATCTTAGTGATACATTTTTATGATATTTGGGGTTCTTTGCTGTTTTATAGACACTCACACCACAATTTCGGTAAACAAAGTATATTAGTTATCATAAAGTAATTTACTTTATGAGACTATATTGCTGAGGAAATTAATATTTGGACTAACAACCATTTGTTGCAATAGTTTGTTTGCAGTTAGGGTTCTTCTTATTTATTTTTTTTATTGGGTGAAATGCTCTTAGGGTTCTTGTTAGAAAGAAGATTGGTAATTCTCAAACACGTGGGTTCAAATCTATTTTTGCTTGCACTTTCTTTTCGCTTACATTTTGTAGTGTTTCACAAGCACTACTCTTATGTTATGAAAGAAAAGGTTTCACCTAGCGTTTTGTTAACGCTTTTTCGATCCTAAATATAAGAACTTGTTTGTAGTTATATATACTGTAAACAAATTCTTATTTTCAGGATTGGAAGGAACATATACTTTGCTGTTTTCTTAATTATTTTTAGGGATATCTAAGTTGTGTTTTTGGGAGATGGTTGATTATTGAATTTGTATGTAGGAGTATAACATAGCTGCCACTAGCACTTTGTAATCTACTCTAATTTTATTATTATAAGTCCATTTTTGTATAAGATATGTTTTGCCCTAAATACAAGCTCTCCCTGTTTTTTTTGGAATAAAGCAAAATGATATTAGATAATAATAAGATATTGCAAAGTTTTATTTATAATAGGACATACGGAGGATCTGATCATCCTATTGTAAAAGGGAATGGCGATTTTATGCCTGTACTATTGAGAAAGAGGAAAAAGAACAAACTGAAGTCTTTATGAATAAAAATCCATTCGAGTACGATGATTCTGATGAATCCATTGTAAACCTGCTCCAAGACAAATAAGAGGAAAAGATGTTGAGCTTTTAATTCCTTCAGTGAAACAAAATTGGCACAACATAGATTAATAAGTGACATAATTTCCTCCTCTGATTTTCCCTCCTGTGCAAGATAATTGTCCAGGATGACTGTAAGAAATTACGAATTCCAGAAGATGGATCTTGAATAGCAGTCATATAAGTTCTCTTAGATGTTATTAATGAATGACTATTTTTTTGGGTGATAATGAATATGTGTTGCTTTTACTCTCATATGTTATATTAAATATTTAAGACAGAATTATGGTTTCTAATTCTTAGCCATTGACGAAGAACTTAAATTTCCTTATAACCAGTCATGGAGTAGGAGATTTTCCCGTTTAATTAGGGTACTGTACAAGTCTCTTGAAAGAACCATTCTCATTGCCGCAGTATTTTTATATTAGCTTTTTCCTAACAAACTGACAATTATATGAACCAAAGGGAAAGTTCACAGGATTAGCCCATATTTGAACAAGATTAACGTATTTACGGAGGAGACCGTTTCAATTATTCTTAATCTTGTGCCTCTTACATAAAATGTTTGTTCACCACGGCACCCCTGAAAGGGGCTCACATTAACTGCTCTAATCTGGGCACTGAAATTTTCTGTCTTGAGTCTCTGTCTCTCTCTCTCTCTATATATATATATATCATAATGGCTGTCTCCATATATATTAGACATAATAATAATAATATCTACTGCTTTTCCCTTTTTATCTGGATGTTTATTTTGATTTTGGGTTTCAATTTTGTCAAAAAAATCTATAAAAACAACCCTTTTCTTCCAATTTTTTCATTCCATTTTATTGTGTTACGTCAATATATCACATAATTTTTCCTCCTTAGGTTATTCTAGGAATAATTAAGTTAAAATCATGACATTATGCTTTTAATTGGGTGACCGAGAAAATTTAGTAGCCTTAAAAAAGTGAACAGCAAGTACCTTTCATGCATTTAATTAAATAACTCAATCTTATTATGGTTCTCCTTAAGTAAGTTTTAATTGAGTCAAGTCTTGTGGATAGGGAAAATTACTGATTCGAAAAGTTAATTAATATAACTTAATTAATATCTATGTCTGTTAAGTATGGGTTGTGTTGTGGGTCATGCATGTCGTCTTTGTGTAAATTAAATGGACTAACGGCAAAAATACTCAAAGTATTGTGTTATTGAGTAATTTTGCCTATCAACCTTCAAAAATGGTGTAAATGTCTTCATTTTAATCACAGTGTGTTCGTGTTGCTGTGTGTGTGTGTGTGTGATATGTACATGTGACAAAGTAAAATGTTATGCTTAAGTCTCTTCTAGTAAGGGTTCAAAAGAAGTTGGATTTGGTAAAAGTGACTAGTTCATTATATTGATAATGAATTAAAGTTTGAATCCCTGCTGAGAAATGTGTTCATATTTAGCAAAGATATGTGTTTTAGCAAGCAAAACAAAATGTGTTTGTTTGGGAACTCATTTTTCCCAACAGTACACGTAAGTCAAGACAAAACCATCTCGAAATTCATAAAATCACCTCGGAAGCCGTAACTCCTTTCTTCCAACGAAGTTCCCAAACACACACAATGTTGAGTAATACTTCCTCAAATTCTATTTACAAGTAACATTCTCTCTCATGAGTTTGGGCATATAGATAAACAACAATTTTTGCTTTGATTTGTTGATTACGAACCATCGTGGATGATTTGTTGGTGGCGCAGTTTATGATAATTGCATGACTCAGAGATTGAGACTTGCATGGTCCAACTTTTTTGACAGTTGAGGGCCCTACGCTGGACATCATTGATTTGAATAACTCAATGAATACATGTACACGCGAAATTATATTTTTCGTAAGAAAATCATGATTTTAATTTTTTTAAATCTTATTTTTCAATTTAAGAGATAATTCACTAAAAATATTAAAAAATTTATTGGTGAGAATGATTTAAAACAGTATTGGTACTTTATGTATGAAATTTGTAAATTACATATAGTTTATATGTATAAAAATTTAGCGGGTCCTTTTAACTCATAAAATTAAACAAAAAAACTTTTCACAGATTTTCCATGTTCTAAAAATAAATTTTATTATTTTATTATAATAATAAATCAATTTTATTCAAAAATCTATTTTCTTCCCACTAATCCAAAACACACTACATATGAAAAAGCTAAAATTTAGTAAAAATATGTACTGTTTGGTATTTTTTTTTTATGAGAACAAGTTTAAAAATAATCACTGATAAAAAAGTCATTAAAATCTGTTGGATTTATAGTTTATACATTGAATCAGAACCATATATAGCTCAATAAAAAGCCAAGACCTAATCAATGAAAAGTCTAGCCCAAGTGAGATCATTGGGGACGTAATAGCGGAGAAAACTAGAGTTGAAATTAAGCATGACCAATCATGCTTGCCTTATATATATATATATATATATATATATATCTGTGTGTGTGTGTGTGTGGAGAAACTAGAGTTGGAATTAGTGGTTCAAGGGTATATTCGTGTTGCATTATCAGTCATACCAAGTGGCCTAGTTGGGAAATATATGTATCTCCAAAACAATTAGCCAAGTGGTATCTACTCCTTATCTTTGAGACTTGAAACAATGTCAGGATTGTTTGAAATGTTGGCCGTCATTTAGGAGCACTGGTTAATTGGAGATTAATATTTTATCGGTTCAGATGTTGTATTACTATGTTGAAATGCAAGCACATACATTTGTTATCGAGCCAGCTATGATTACAATGCTTCAATGACACTACTAGAAAAATCAGATTTAGCGACGGAAAAATCCGAATTAGCGACAGAAAAAATCCGTCACTAATAAGAGGTCGCTAAATTTAGCGACGGATAATTTAGCGACGGAAACGTATTCCGTCGCTAAATCCATCGCTAATTAACGAGGGAATTAACGACGGAACTAACTCTATCGCTAATTTAGAGACGGAAATGTATTCACAATGTCATAAAGTCATGCACATCATTAGAATAATTTCACATGTTAAGTAAAGTTAGAAATCTTTCTTAACTTTTTTTTTAACCTTTGTCATAAACCTTTGTTTCTTAACTTTGCTTTTTACTTCGTAACTTTCTTGACCACTTGAATCTCACTCTCTTGTACCAATTCTTTGCCTACACAATAGACAATATAATGGCTATCAAACACATGTCATTTTCAATGCAAGAAGCAATGTAAAAGCCCCTTAACCATTCTCTTGAATTTCTTAAAACCCTAAAACATCATTTTGTCTCTAACTTTTTCTAATGCTTCCATAAACTTGGGACCACTTATACCCTACACAAAAACTCATTTTGGATCCATTGGAAGCATCAAAATCATCAAAACAATTCATCTCCATGCATGAATGAGAGTTTGGAAACATGAATCAAGTGGTAGCTAAGTCCCTCTCTAATTATAACTAAAAAATTAATCAAATACAAAAATAAACAAAAATAAAATAAATTATTTAAGAAAATAAAAAAATTAAATTTAAAAATTTTAAGATGCAAACCTCCACAACGTTAAATAAAAAACTGAAAGAGATATGAGAAGAAGGAAATAATTTTTGCAATGCTTCTTGGATGTGACGTTTTGAAATGGGGGGTCTATATGTAGGATTTCAGTTAGTAGAGGTTCTACAGAGCCGCTACTAATTAATTTTTAATAAAATTGCTATTCAAAATGCTACAAAATCCTGACATTTTCTCGAAAAATGAAAATATTAGTAGCGATTTATCTTAACTGCTACCAAATGCGTAGGAGAAAGAGGGGTATATAATTAAGATGAACATATTGATAAAACAGATACTTTAAAAGAGGTCAAGACATGACTATTTGCAAAAACCTAAAGAGATGTTCGGTACATAAAAGGCACTGAAGAGAATAAGTTATATCGCAATGAAAGAATGGAACCAAAACATGAAGTTGTTAAAAGTAGTTTTGATAATAATATTACATTATCAAATAAAGATATTATATATAAATTTGACATGCAAAGTAAATTTAAAAATGATTGGCCAATATGAAAAGAAAAGGGAGAAGACACAATGAAAATATTATTACATTATTTTAATATGTGAGTTATAGACCAACAATCCAAACACTTAAAATATAAAGTTGTCATGAGACATATGAACGTTAATGTGAAAACAAAGATTTTCACAATAGTATTATGATAATTACTATTAAGGTTATCAAACCCAAACTAATCGAGTCAACCCGAAATCCGGTCATTTGGCCATTTAACAGGCTTGGGCACATGGTTGACTCGGGGTCATGGCAACCCAAGTCGACCTGATTGTAATCATGTGCAACCCAACAAGTTGTTGGGTTTGCCAATTTACATTTAAAAAAAATTGACATTCAAAACGACGATGTTTGCATTTTTATTTTTAAATGATAATTTTTGTATTGATGAGTATAATTTTAGGGATTACAAGATTGTAGGTAGGAATATTTTTTTTATTATTTATCTTTTTTATATCTTTACTAGAAAGAATATTTAGTGATTACTGAATTTGGTACCAAAGGACAATAGATTGATATTGTTATGTCAATATATTAAAGAAATTATAAAGTGTTGGATAGGAATATTATTACTTTTCTAGTGAATCAATATATTGAATTGATATTTAGTATTGGGGGAGAATTTAAACTTTTTTAATTTCTTTTTATTCTTCACCGGTTTGACCCTAGAGTTGGCTATGAACTGACTCACTAACCCTTGATTCATTGCTTCAACTGGTTTAAAGGCTCGTCATAGTTTAATAAATGAGGTATATAATTTTTCTGGTGGATGTAATAAATTTTACATATATCATTAGTCTGGAAGTATACGAAAACAAAATTATGTCTATTAAATATTCTTGTAGCATGTGCATATGGTTTAACAAATAATGAAATTTACATGAAACGGTAAAAGGATATATCTACAATGCGAGAAGCATGTCTAAGAAAGTAATTCATTATATAAAATGTTTAGTGGATTAAAACAGTTTAAGTATATATATACATTTTTTAGAAAATATATTTATTGCATTTTATTTTATTTGCAGAATGAGCCAGTGAATGCCTCAAAGATTTTAAAATCATGAATTTCTACTAAGTTGAGTTTGCTTATGAAAATATATTTGTTAGTGTAGGATTTGACCAAGAGGGTGTGAATTGGTCACTTTTCTCAATTGCAGAATTAAAATAATGTCACCGATGAAAGCAGAGAGAAGATTGACACGGCTAATTTATCCTGGTTCAGTCTTTTTTACTTACGTACAGTCCTCAGAGCTCCTCTGAGATTTCCAATCCACTAATCAATAACAAGTTAGGCTCACCGGACCTCTACAACTGGAAAGCTCACTCCCCCCTCACAACACGTAGTAAAACAAAGACTGACACACTCTATTTTTCAACTCAGTTTCAACCCAACAGATTCAAGGTCTCAACCTTGAATATCTCACGGTAATACAAGAAGAAATTTACACTTTAAACTCTCTAGAAAGAGTAGATGATAAAACACTGAAGCTCACAAAGATTAATGAACAAAATGACAAAGACGATAGTTGCAGAGAATAAGTGTGTATTAGTGTTCGTTCATTGTGTTCTTCTTTGTCTTCAGTACTCTTTATGTATAGGTGAGGCTTCATTAATTAGCTGCTACTTTGAGATTGAATGTCTATTAGAGAGAGGCTTGTATCCGTTACTCACAGCTGCCACGTTCGTTGGTCTGCCATTAATACTTCATTTAATGCGGCTCAATAGTCAACGATCGAGACAACATTAATGCTTGGAGACATTCTCAGTCAACCTACGCCTGTTTAATGAATGAGCTGAAAGAGCATTTATGAGGGCATGTTGAATTCAAATAGGCTAATAATAAATGAGGAAAGCTTTGGTAAATGATAGACTTAGCTATGTCAAAAGCCATGTCAGATAGGTGAAGAACTCGAGTTCTCAAAATCTCATAACTTGAGTTCTGAAACATTAAGTCTAAAGAACTTTTAAGAGTCATGTAGTGGAACCTCAAGTTTTCAATTCGATATTTAAAAAACTTTTAATTGGAACTCTAGTTTGCAATGAGAGTTTTGTAAATAGTTTGAAAACTTTTGTTTGAAACTTGAAGTTTTGATATCAAGTTTTGTTTGATGTTGTAAAACTTCAAGTTACAAATGAGGAAACTCGAGTTGTATAACATATGAGAGAATGGTCAGATGAGAAAACCTTTGAAACTCGAGTTTGTTCAGGCTAGAACTCGAGTTTTGGAAAACTTTCAATGGAAACTCGAGTCTGTAAAACATTCTGCATATGAAAGAATGGTCATGAGGAAGAGTAAAATTGATGTCATTAGGAAAATTAAGATCATGTTGTACTCTTTTTCTTATTCATGATATTGTCCCACATGTTTTTCTAATAAAGTTTTTAACGAGATAACTTCAATATATATTATGTATTGTTTTTATGTTCACTAGGTTTTTATTCCATATATTTTTCTAGTAAGATTTTAATGAGTCGCATTATGGATATTGAAAGAGAAGTGTTATAAATATTGTATCATGTGGGTATCCATAAACTCTTTGCATTTTATATTCCACACTCCATAACCTCTCTCATGAATAGTATTTAAGAGTTTTTATTTCATAACAATATGGTTACATACTCTGCATATGAGAATTCATGTTATGTATTCTATGTAATTCTTGGATGAGGTTGAAGGCCTCTATGTGTGTGTGTGTGTGTGTAAATCTATGTAATATATATTGTACACATCCAAGTGAATAAGAATTAGCCCCTCATTCTATACAATTTTCTATACTTTTAGAACATGATTTTAATTTTTACTAATTTTTATTACCTAGATTATTAACTATAATTCGAAGTCTCCTTTTTTTGCATTTGTTAAATCAACATTTTAGGTAATTATTAATTAGGTTAGTTGTAGGGTTTGCATAGTTGCTCAAGTCTTTCAACAAAAATCTCAATATCGGCAATCTCCTTAATACAACCTAATACTTACATGGGTTTCTTGACTATTTTTATGCATTTTGCAACACTATTTATGCCCATTTTGCCAACAGGTGCGCTTACCGAGACAAAATTCCTCTCACATATTTTATCTTGGAATCTATGTCCGTTCTCCCAACGGGCTATCCAAACAGACCAATATTACCCTTATCTTGCGTGCATTTATGCCTCTCTTGATTTTGTTGATTTATGCATTGCATTTTGTTGATAAAGGGGTAAAAATGGGTCACTTGGCTCATCCAATTGTAAATATACCTTGATCTTTAGTGTTTAATTCTTTAAAAACTCTTTGCTTTTGTTTACAAAGCTCTTTGTTTTAATTCTTATACTGACTCCTCATGTCATGACCTACACAATTAAATGTCGTGACATAAGTATGATCAGGTCGTGTCTTAACACCTGTATGCACAACCTAAAAGTGTAAAAGTGAAGCCATGAGTTTTAGATTAGGTTAGCACCTACCTACACATGAGGAGAGCCAGTCACCACAAAGAGTAGACTCTCATTCTCCATATTTGCAAGTGTGAAGAGTCTCAGCCACTCTCAAGCCTATTTTACATCATTTTCCACCTTTTTCCACAGTTGCAAACCGATTCAACCATTTCCATCACCTTCTTCTGCATATTTCTATATCTATTTTTCATTACTCTCATAGCAGATAGTCTCTAAAGCGGTAGCTGCATTTCTAAAGCGGGATTCGCGGAAGGCTTGGCCTTTCTAGTAGACCGAGACACGGGTCTCTTCCTGATCTTGCCCTCAACAAGTTCTCTCCTTGGTTCACTCTCTCAGATCTAGTCTGGTCATGGCTGTGAAGCAGTATGGATTTTTTTAAAAAAATATTCATGAGCTACGGCGCCCTATCTTGAGAAAATAGGGCGCCGTAGGGTACATACTTACGGCGCCCTTTTTTGAGAATATAGGGCGCCGTAGGGTACATACCTACGGTGCCCCATCTTCAAATATAGGGCGTCGTAGGCCTTTACTTACTACGCCCCTCACATTTGCGCCCCCTTGAAAAAGGGCGCCAATCGGGTTAAAAATAGG
>JANTPZ010091865.1:0-26455 GCA_025593235.1 Vachellia pachyceras
ACTTTCTCTTGTCTTTATTGGAACTGGCCTATAGAATGTTAATTTTTTGGGAGAGTGAGATTTAAAAAAAATATCCCCATATAAAAACACTAACATAAACATTAATAGCTGTTGATAGCTGATAAATACTATGAAGAAGCCACTACGGAGTCCGGATTCATTCTTAAGGAAGATAAGAATATTTTAGAGGCATTATTGCTTCGAGGTCGTGCATACTATTATTTGGCTGATCATGATGTTGCCATGAGGTTTGTGCTATGGCAAACATTATTAAATTCTCATGATGTCTTTGTCGTTTTGGGTATGATGTGCTGTGTTTGTGGACATGTTTAGGCTTTTATTATCTATAACTTTATCCTTTAAGATCCACTTAGTATATCTTGTATGTTAGCTGGGATGAATAAACCTTGTATCTCAGTTAATACTTTCAAAGGATAGGAATGAAATGAATTGAGGGTATCTAACTAATACTGAGGTTATACTTCAAAGTCTTTATTCAGGGCATTATTGTCCTTTTACTTCTAGCATCTTTGCTTCAAGAGTGTAGATAATTATGCTTCTAGATGAGATTCTGGACTCAAATATTCTCTTCTTTCCTTCTTTATTTTCACTCCATTAGTCATTTATTTGGAGCTAGCTTTTTGATATATGCACTTGCCCATTGTAATGGTCATATTAAATACATCTTAGCTTGGCAATTTCTTTGTTGTAAGAATGCTAAATGAAGTCCATGAGAGCCCCAAAACCTTGTCCATGTTTGAGCTTTCATGGCCTTGTGCATGAGATTATTGTTTATTTAATTAAACAGTGATGAACAATTCAAATTGGTGCTATAATTATGTTTGCTTTTGGTCTACAGAAAAAAAAGAATGGAATTTGCAACGTAAATCTATTAAATCCGTCTCGGATAATTCTTTTATACTATTCACTTGTTCAAGCATCATTAACCAACATGTTATAAGTTGTGACTTTAGAGATTGAGGCTCCAAAGAAAAAAGTTAAGAAAACAAACATACATGTGACAGAGTTGATGCATGGAGCAATGAGTCATTTAGATATCCAGAAAGCTGTAGAGAAGGAGTTTGAAATGGCTTTGCAAGATGGAGTCATTGAAGAAACAAAAGAAAAGAAGAATGTTGTTGAGGCTTATGTTTATAATGTATACTTATGGTTAAATGCACTGTATATTGGATATTACTATTTAAAATTTGTTGTTTTTGGATCAATTGTGTGATTAAACATGATTTGTTTATAAAATATTTTTATAAATGCGTTAATTGATTCATATATAAAATCAGTAATGAATTTAGTGATAGAATTATGAAATATAGAAATGATGAATACACATATTGCCTATTTAACGACAGAATAATTGCCTATGTAGAGATGGAATTAGCAAGGGAAAAATGGAAAAGTAAGGTATAATATTCTAATTAGCGACGGCATTAATGAGGGAAAATTCTGTTTAGCGACGGAATTAGCGAGGAAATCTTCCGTCGCTAAATTAGTGATAGAGTTTCCCTCGCTAATACCATCGCTAATTTAGTGACGGAATTTTCTGTCGCTAAATTAGCGATGGAAGATTTTCTCGCTAATTCCGTAGCTAAATTAGCAACTGAACAGTCCTTTTCTAATTCCGTCGTTAAATTTAGCGACCCTCGTTTTAGCGACGGATTTAGCTACGGACTTTTTCCGTGATTATTTCGTCACTAAATCTGATTTTTCTGGTAGCACATTTAAATCCCTCTCTTTCTCACTTTCTTTCTCAAAAACCATATAGATCTAGTACCACATACAAAACATTTCAAGCAAAAATAAACTGATAAATTGGAAGAGGAGTGGTAGAAATCATAAATAGAGAAGATTTATGCTTCAATCACAACTTAACTTGATTTTTGGATGGAATTTCATCTCTTTTTTGCTTGGTCTTGCTCTCACGTCACTCTTCTCTTCTACTTGTTGGCCGACCTTGGAGCTGAAAATGGAGTCTTCAAGAAGCTCTTAGACACTTTTAAACATTTGCTCATGTCTTGGTGTAATTCTGGGACCCACTTGGACTAATAAAATAACTCTACTCTGATATATTCTACCACATGGTCATAATATCCCTTATGTTTTTATGTCTTGAAATAAAAAGGCTACATGTGGCTTAAAATGGACCCCACAATTTATTTTATGCATATAAAGTTACTTTAACTTACCATAAACCTACTTTATAAGACCGGAAATACTTTTTGAAAATTCCCTTATCACTTAACCGGTTTAGGATCATTAAAAACCACCCAAAAATCATATGATACTTTCATGATTTCAAAGATTTTTTCTTCCCGATCTGGGAAATTGTAACTACTATTGGAAACAATTTTATCAATTACTCCAATTTACAAGCTGTTTTCTCCAGTCTGAAATCAGATATTTGAGACCTTTGGATATTTTAAATAATTATATTTAATTAGTTATTTATTAAATATTCAAATATTAAATAACATTTAAAATACCCATAAAAGTTATGCTTGTCATTCTAACATGAACTAGGGCTTAATTAGTTATCAATGAATTTTTCTCTATCTTTTAGTGTCTTGTGAAATTTTCTGATATTTTGGTCAAACCTTGACCAAAATATCACTTGACTTTTCTCAATTTACTAAAATGCCCTTGAATTTCAAAATTGACAATTTGATCCATAAATTTCTACCTTTTTCTAAATTGACTCTTTTACCCTTTATTTCCATTTCTTTTATTCATTGGGTCCTTAATTAATATGTAGTTACTTGCATAACTTTTATATCCAATTATAAAAACCCTGGATATTACATATAACACTAACCTTGAGGTCATAAATCCAATTGAAATTCTATCTTAACTTGTGCCATGCTTGCATATGTTCCACAAAAGCCACCAGTAAACATTATTGAGACTCAATCGAGCAAGGATTCTTATCTTGCTGTTATTAGTAATCAAGATTCTTGGAGCAAGGAACAAGTCATTCAAGCTACACAAGTTCAAGTGGCATTTCCTCAAATTGTGGCTATCATGTATAAGCTTCATCATGTTGCACATCCACCTCATTTGAAAGCTACATTCCATAAGATCAAACCACAGTACCTTACCTACTAAAAGGCTTTCCTGATATTATCCAAGATCAAGTTGTTCATTCTTGCCATGAATTTCTCTTTCACTATCTTAGTTGATGGAAAGGTTTTCTTGATCTTCAATGCTATCAAAGCTACTTGTCATGGATCTCTTTTACTATCTCACCTGCTGGTAGGGGTGAGCAAAAATGCCCGTCTTGCCCCCGCCCATAACCCGGTAGTTTTGAACCCGCTTAAACCCGCCCAATTGAACCCGTTACGGGCCGGTTAAAAAACCCGCTTAAACCTGCTCACCTACGGGGTACCTGTGCCCGCCCGTTAGTGTTTATTATTTTTTACCCTCACCCCACTATCACTCTGTTTGGCCAGAACTCCTTTGAGCCCAATGCTCCAGTCCTCAATCCTCACTTATCCGAGTCTGCACCAACTCTCGAGTGAAAGTTCTTTGAGCCCAAGGCTCCACTGTTACCCTGTTCCAATTATCTGAGTCTACACCACCACTGGAACTGAATCCTACTTTCCTTTCCCTTTCAAATCCACCGCCACTAGAACCAAATCTCCATCCCTCTGATGATGCAAAATTCTTCTTCGATGCCCTAGTGTCTGATTCGTCCAATCTGGAAGGAGAATAAAAAACAATCATATATCCCTTTCCCTCTTCTTGAGTGAAAGTAAAGGAGCCATATCGCGATGCAGAAGGAGAATAAAAAAGCCATCCTCTATTTTATCCGCTCGCAAGGAAGCCATATCATGATTCGCTTCCCTACCAAACGAACCACTCCACCTTGGCTCATAAAAAATTCTTGAAGAACCCCATCGAGAATGAGAAAAAAGCAATAGGTCGAGTGCACGTGTGGAGTTTGTGCCAACGATTCCCATTCATGGTATCATCGGCTTCATGCCGAGTTGCAAACGGTCAGTTTATAAAGAATGCATTCGCCGTTGTTTATCTATTATTCAGCACCAAAGAGCAACGATGTTGCCGTGAATGTTGTTTATTTGCTATATTGCTGATTAGGAAACGTTAGTCTCAGTTCATTCTTCTACTATCTTTCTTTGTGTGAACTTGTGTTGTAGACTTCCTTTTTTTAGATCTTCTTTGCGACCTGCAATGTTGTAGGTTGCTGTGAAGCAAAAAAAAAATGAATTGAGCACTGAATTATTGACCTTTTCAATTAATATGCATAATTTCATCTAACGTTTTTACAATTAACAAATCAGGAAGAACATAACATATGACTAAATATTTCATTTCACCAATTACCTATAACCCGTGCCAACCCTCCTGTTTTCACCCATACCGTTTGTACGGGTTAAAACGGGTTGTACCACTGCCCGTACCCGTGAAACCCTTCACGGGCGGAGTGCAGGTTTCCCATGGGGTAGCCCCGCCAGCCCATTGCTCTCCCTACTTGCTGGACAAGATTTCCCAATGGAAGTGTAGCACTAAATGTGACCCTTGCCTTCCCAACTCTATGCCTTCGTTTTAACTCTTTATGTGAGTTCCTCTAGTAGGGGAGAAATGATAGGACATGGAATAATGATTAATTAAGATTTTCTTATATTTAGGATATTTATCATTATTAGGGAATGAATGTTAATTGATTGTCATATTTTACATTAATTTTAATTTACATTTAATTTTAAATTTCTAGAATGTTCTATCATCTAGGGGAGAGCAACGGGCGGGTTTGGCAGCA
This sequence comes from Vachellia pachyceras, assembly GCA_025593235.1. Taxonomy (NCBI): domain Eukaryota; kingdom Viridiplantae; phylum Streptophyta; class Magnoliopsida; order Fabales; family Fabaceae; genus Vachellia; species Vachellia pachyceras. The sequence goes on from JANTPZ010091865.1 coordinate 4,793, forward strand.
AGTACCCTAGCCCGTTACCCACCCGTTAAACAGTTCACGGGTATGGGCTAGCCCGTACCCGTATATGAACCTGTTTAAACTCTTTTAAACGGGCTGCCCATAAATGGGCGGGTTTTGAACGGGTACGGCAGCCCGTTTTAAGAAATAGATACAGGAGTGATGCAGACATGTGCATGCAGAAACAAGAGATAAAGCTTTGACACTAACAATGGATGAGATATTAACTATGGCACCAAATTCAAAATTGGAGCCCATAGCAGTGGATACATCTTCAGTGGTTTGATCTGTGGCTTTGTTATATATGATTTAGGAAATTGAAACATCATCATGCATGTCTAAAGGATAACAAATAGAGAGTAGAAAAACAACTTAAACAATCAATGCTTGAGAAACTTACAAGGATGTTGAGTTGCACCCAAATGTTTTTGTTAATCATCCAAGCACTATCTGCTGCACCCTCTCTTTTGATATTTGATGCGATAATCATGGACCTATACTTATCCTCAATGGCAATTGAGGCGGTTCCAAAAGCCAAGTTCTTTGACAATGCTATCTGTTTTTTGACAATACTTGGCATAAGTTCATCAACCTAACTGTTTTCTTGAAAAGACTACAAATTTATTTATTAAAAAAGGAAAGGAAAGTAAATGATTTCTCCCCCAAAATGATGATGGTGATGATGATGATTCTTCAAAACCCCAGTTCCTAAAATTCTTCCAATTGGCCACCACCATGCTGTAACAAACAAACAAAGAAACAAAAAAGCTTATAGATTGAGTGCATAGAAGGCAACATGATGCTTCCTCTTTCCCTGTCGCTCTTTTCATACCATCATCGAAAAGAAATCTACCAAACCAGCGAAATTCATCCTCCTGGGTTAGTTAGGAGGATAGTTCCAATAAAAGAATAAAACCCCCTTCAAATGAACAAAACTTCAAAACGGCCTCAGGAAAAAGTTGTATTCCACCAAAACTCCATCCAACAATCAGAGACACACAGAAACATTTAACACTATACATCATTCCATTGATCAACATTGAAGATCGTCAAAGGCATACAGGGAATCAAACTATAAATGGAATCCGTTTTTCCAGGAAATGCAAGAGATAGAAGCAAATGAGCAAGAGAGTTGTTTCCAGGAAATACATACACTTGAAGTTGAGAACGAAGGTGAAGATGAGCTCAGCTCGCAATGACGCAAATGAAGATCGCAGCCTTGAAGATCAGCTGAGCTCGTAAAGATGCAAACGAAATCTCATTGTCTCACAACTCTTAGCTCGCTGATCTCTTAGCTCTGAGCTCTATACTCTGTAGCTAGCGGCGATCGAATGTCAATGATTCTAGGGCACACTACCACATGCACACGTAGACACACTGACGGCATGGGAAGAGCTGGGAGCAGTAAACAACTAAGTATACCTTAGGTAGGGGCAGCGCAATGTGGGCCTGGCCATTTGTAGCTGTGGACTGGCTTGGCTTCTAAGTCTCACTTTAAAAAAAATTGTATACGGGTAGGTACGGGCAACCCGTTGGCATGCCCGTAGCCCACCCGTTATTTTTTATATGGACGGGTTTTTTGCCCGCCCGTTACAGGTACAAAATGGGCGGGCTTAAACGGGTATTTTTTTTGCGGGTTGCAAGCGGGCCGTTCGGGTATGGGTCCAGCTGCTCAGCCCTACTATCATCAATTTTTAGGTTAGGTTGAGGCATATAAATAGTACAACAACTCATTTGCTTTGTACGCTTTATTATTTGAATATTAGAGTTTTCTCCCCATCTAAGTTCTATTTTTCTTCTATTCATCTAGTTTATTTCTCCTTCTTGTTTTCCTCCTTTCTCTTTAGCCTCTTAATCTCTCTCCTCTTGTCTTTTCTTTCTATCCGTCTTGTTTCTTCCTCCTTTTTCATATAAAAAAACAATGTTCAAAGGTTTGCTTGATAATATCATAAAATCCGATCTACATGTGCTACTTGAACATTTGTTAATTCTTGTTTGTCTCCTTTTCTCCTATATCCCTCTGTTCTTTCTCCTGTGCTTTGTATTAATCTCTTTAATTTTCATTAGAATATGCTTTTTAATACTCTAATTATTAGGTTTGTGTGTTGAGCTATTCCTTTTCCTTCTTACTTTTTTGGTCTCTTATATGGTTTCTTAGGTTTGATATATATATGTCTAAATTTTGGGTTGAATAATTTGCTAAAAGTATATGAGAAGTCGATGCATATATTAGTACTCATGAATGGAAACTTACTACTAATTAACTTAGAAACAAACAAATACTCTTTCTAAATTTAATATATATATATATATATAAAAGAAGTTATGCATATTAGCAGTGACATATATTTTGAAAAGGAGAATATGGAGAGTTGAAGTTGTGTAAAGAAATTTTATTGTAATACTACTATTTGGTTCAGATTTTAAATATTTGCTTATTATTGAAAAGAACTTTTAACTTTTAATAATTCTTGACAAATACAAATAACTTTTAAAACTCAAAAAAATTTCCCAGAAATGTTTTTCCCACCTGAAAAACTCTTATGTAGGCTAGGTTTATTGATCAAGGCCAGATATCATAAACTCATCATATTCCTTTCCCTTGTCTAGAAAGCTTTTAAATCCCACCTCTCAAAAAAAAAGGGAAATTTACTTTGAGGTCCCAGATAAGTCAACTAATCAAGAAATGGTCTCAAGGATTCACATATAACTCACATGTCTCATGGGACCTTTTTGTGATGAATTGCAATTGTGTAAAGACCAAAATGCCCTACTGGTTTGGAAAGTCAAAAAACTGATGAGGGGGAGGGAGGAAAACTGATGAGCGCTTCTCTCTTTTGTCAACTTCATCACATAGGCAGCACAAACTTTTGTCAACTTTCCTCTTCCATTTACTACTCTACTCCACACGCAACAACCATTCTGTAATCTGCGCTTTCTCTGAAAACCTTCGTCTCTTACTTTTAAGAAGAGAAATCCTTTGCTCAAACGCATCTTCTATTATCTCTTCCTCATAAACACTATGTTTGGCCCCTTTCATTATATATATAATCCAACATTTAACCTCTACTTCTTCAATGTCACTAGTTTAAATCATCAAGAGGTTCATTTTGGTTTCTGTAATATTTAATCACTGTGTAACTATTCCATATCCATGGTGATGATGGTGACTCTAAAATGAGGGAGAAGACCTCCATGGGTGGGGGCTTGGAGCTGCAGTTTAGGTTCAAATCGTTGCAGGAAATGGGTATGTTTTTCCTCTCTATTCTCACTCTCTTAAATCTGTTCTGGGTTTTAACCAGCGTCAGCTTACTTTGCTCGGTGTTGCTAATGACTTCGGTGAGAATATTGGTATTCTTCCTGGTATTACCTGCAATAAGTTCCTACCTTGGCTTATTCTTTCGATCGGTGCTTTTGCCTCCTTCTTTGGTTATGGTGTTCTCTAGCTTGCTGTCAGTAAGACTGTAGAGTCACTTCCTTAATGGTTGGTAAGTTTTTTGTTTTCTTTTTTGGTGTACCCTTGAGGTTCTTTGATTTTATTATGAACACTTTTATTATAGTGATGAACATTAAAGATGTGGCGTTTATTTACATCAGATTGATCAATTTGCAGTGGATTATCGGATTTAAGTTGGACACTTGTTTGGTTGAAATAATTTTCTTTGTAGTCTTTAATTTTAACTAAAATGCAGAGAAAGGTTCTGTAAAAAAGTTCTAAGAAGATATCTTTATAACTTTATCTGTTATGCTTTGTTATAAGTGATATCAGTTGTAATAAAAATTAATTTAAGCTTTTGATTTAGAGATGTAAACTTCATTGATTTTGATGATGTTTTGTAGCTATGGATTGCCCTCTCTATTGCAACCAATAGTAATGCATGGTTACGCATTGCTATTCTTGTGGCCAAGTAAAATGTTACTTCAGCAGTCAAACACATCAATTTTATATATAAATAAACTTCACATGTTCAAATGAACCTGGTTATGAATGATCTTTCTGCACCTACAAATCAACTTCTAATCCTCATTTAACCATTTTATCTACAATTGTAACCATTTACTACAAAGGGTGTTAACTTAAGTGGCAAAAAGAGAAGACGTTTATCTTCATTAAGTCATTAATTATGTTGGTAGTAATTTGAGTGAGTGATCATAAACTTGTTACTTCTGGCAAATAAGATTATAGCCATTCTAATTAGATCCTACTTTGCGGACAATTTACAAGATGAAAATGATCTCGCGGACAATTTGGATGACATGCACACGGATAATCATGACCATCTCGTAAACATGGTATTAATTGTTTTGTTACCAAGTACTGGGGTTGTTAATGATGCCTACTAGGGTTGTAAATGACAGCTAGTGTGTTGTAAATGGCAGCTGGTTGGGGTTGTTAATGACAGTTGCTTGGGTTGTAAATGATGCTTGCTGGGGTTGTTAATGACAGCTGGTGGGGTTGTAAATAGCAGCTGGTAGGGTTGTAAATGATAGCTAGTAGGGTTGTAAATTATAGCTGGTAGGGTTGTAAATGATAGCTGGTAGGGTTGTAAATGACACCTTGAATTAATCATATTTTGTCAAGTGAATTTGTAACTTTTGAGAGAATTTTGGTGCTATTGTTGGGCTTTTATTTGGTTCAAATGCATTAAATATGATTGATGGCAATTATCTGAAATTAAATCTAATCAAGGTTAAATGGTTATATTTTTAGTCATTTTGCTAAATGATTAATTTTAAGACTTTTGATGCTTCTCAATATCAATTGTCATTGTAGGTACTTTTAAAATAAATTTGGATCAAAAGGTAATTCAAATGAAAATGCTAGAGAGGGACAAAGATTTCTGATACAATTAATTCAATTTGGGCCCAAATACAAAGCCATGGCACAATTCATTCAATTGCCTTCTCAATCTCCATTATTCAAGTCCAAACCATACACACATTACAAAACCCATTAATTCCACGCAAGGAGGAAGCATTGGAGGAAGGAGCGGCGCACAAATTTGTTCCATCCATTAATTCCCCAACCCTTAATTTCCATTGGTGGCACACACAGGAAGGATGATTCCTTCTCTCACGCCGCATACACACATCCTTTTCTTCATCCATTAACTCATGTGGACGCGAGCTTCTGAGACCACGAAAGGCGGCGACACAAGCATTAATTAATTCATCCAAGGAGAGCGCCGCTCGCACACACAATCGCCCAGCCGCTGTGTTGACCTTGGAAGTTTGATGGAGATAATGCGAAGAATGTTTAATCTAGAATTTTTCATGGAAATTCATGGCTAGTTTCATAATTCTCTAATTCAACAACAATGGCATGAGCTTGAGTCTTCAAGGGGAGTTTTTAGTTACTTTAATTTTCTGTCCAATAATTGTTTAACAATTCCTAGGTCTTAGGATAGTTTCTCTAATTATTGAAACAATTCAATTGTTTAACATTATTTATTTTGGAGATTATTGCGACTGGAATTATTGCTTAGCAATTGATATTGGACTGATCATAGCTTTGATTTCAATTATAATGTTGTGGTATCACATTGTATTGAATTTAGAGTGAATATTTTGTGATTTTCTAAGGTGGCTTATAATCTTGGATCAAATAATCTTTTGCTAACTTTAATTCTATTACTTGAATTTAAGAGTTACAATTGAGCAGTGATTTTATTATCATTAATTCCTTTTTACTATTCTGGTGGCAGTTACTAAATTGGAAGTTTGGAAAATATTTTGTGGCAATTCGAGGTGGCTCAATTGTTGGATTAAAGCTTAATTATAATTCTTTAATTCAATCTTTTAACTCCCATATCTATTGAAGTGATGATTGCCTGCGTTGTTGAGTTGGAGAATTAATTTCCATCATCAGTTATTCGTATTTCATTTATTTTTAGTTGTTTCACTTGTTTTCATATTCAAAAATATTAAAAAAGAAGTGCTTTAATTTTGATTTAATTTATAGTATTCACATAAAATTCCCTCCAATTAATTCAATTTGAGTTACTTGCATTTAATTACTAGGATTCCATTTCATTTTTTTCGGCTCCTCAAAGTGAATACGACCCGGATTGGTGTTTTACTACATTAATTCGGTTAAAAATCTTTGACGTGGACTAAGGCGACTAAAGGTTTGCTCGTCACACCTGCTGGGGTTGCAAATGACAGCTGATTGGGTTGTAAATGATAGCTGCTGGGTTGTAAATGAAGCATGCTGGGGTTGTTAATGATAGCTACTTGTGTTGTAAATGACAGCTACTTGGGTTATAAATGATAGCTGGTAGGGTTGTAAATGAAAGTTGTTTGAGTTGTAAATGAAGCTTGGTTGGGTTGTTACAGACATCTTCTTGGGTTGTAAATGACAGCTGGTGGGGTTGTTAATCAAGCCTGGTTGGGTTGTAAATGAAGCCTAGTTAGGTTGTAAATGATTCCTGGTGGGATTATTCATGAGTGGTGGACAACAATAAACTTGACACTTTACACAACTTTGTACAATAAAACTAAACGATATTATAATAAAACCAGTAGTACACCTTACATCTGAGTAGCGATGAATTTAGAAATAATATTGTGGTTCAACTTTTAACAATAAAAAATGGACAAGAATAACTCATTGTGTATACAAAACCAGCTACGTAGCCCTCCTCCTCTTCTTGAAGCCCTCAAGTATGGACATGACTTTTTAACGATGTATGTTTTTGGGATTATTCACTAGCCACCATAATACCTTGGTCAACCTTGATGTTGAATAACTCATTTTCCAAACATTAAAAGGTAGTTGCAAGTAAATTAGCTTGTCCCTCCATGAATTATTCAACGTTGTTGAGCAGCTTGGTCCACCTGTAATCATTTATAGATATATAGCAAAAAGCAAATGCCAGAGTGTCAGCAAAGCATGTCAGTTGACTGCATGCTACTGATGCAAAAGATAGAACATAATAATATGAAGAACATGCAATAATCTTGCTGCAGAAATTCCATGTCTTGAGGGGAAAGAAAACTTATGGAATCAAACACCAGCCACAATTCTATATCTCACTCTTATCTCTATAGAAAATAATATTCACAATAGCAAAAGAGCATGCATAAGTGAAAACAAGACAGCAAAACGCGTGTTGAGAGGCAAAGAGTAGCAAAAAGGAAACTTATGCTAATTAACTATTATTAACCAGTGAGTTGCTCATTTTCCACTCAAATTTTAGCACACAACCAAGTTTTTTCTCCTAAATCCAATATTACTTTACACTAGGATGCTATGAAGATTTTTTCTTTTAATGTATGGATGACAAGTAAATTTTCAAGATGAAAAAGTTCTTCAATTAGTAAGAGGTATGTCTCAATTATTAAACAAACTAAATTTATACATGTTTAATGAATCAAATAGTTTCTTCAAGTTATTTAACTGTATAAGTTGTAGAATCTTAACCAAAAAACTTTATTACAACGCCTTTACACATGATTTCAGCCAACATTCCTGCATGCCTATGAAGTTCTGGAAATACACATCATTAGAACCTTGTCTTTCATGCAGCTCCTCTCATTGCACTTGCCCTCTCAATTAAAACTATATAGTCTACCTATAAGGGATTGTTGTTTCTCTAGACCAATCTAATGCTCTAATAACTATTCCAATCATAAGGAAAATTTATTTGAATAACCTTATAAATTATGGTTGACTTGATGCAGCCCAAGATTCACCACTCCAAGAATGAATTCTCCCTTTCTTCCCCCTTGTTTTGAGTTTGGAGAGTCAGCCTGAGCAAGGATGGACAGGTTTGTTATATCCTTATAAATTCAGACTACCAGAAAATTAGACGCAAACAAATACTAGACTACTCCGACGAGCTGAACTTGAAGCCAAACAATCTGACCGACACATTTTATTCTTAATTCCAATGAGCATCTATTAGCATCTTGTCATTCAAATGAAACTAATCTACATGTGGTCTGAATCCTTCATACCCAACCACAGGAGTGCGAATGCCACCGGCTAGGAACAAATTCTTATCTCAATAAGAAATTAAAATTGCTTATTTATGGAAAATGTGAAACCCCATCTGGATTATCACCAGTTTTCTCAACCTTAGAATGGACTAAACTACAGTAAAGCTCCATTTTAAGAAAACTTAGCTCCAGCAATAATACCATTCACCATGGCAATAAAACTCGAGCGAACAAAAGTAAAATTTTGAACTTTCCCAATTTGTAATCGCAAGGAAGATTTTTGGGAAAAGACACCACAAGATGAAAGTTAAGCAAACCGAAAATGAAATGAACAGTAAACATAACAAAAAAAAATCGAAAGAAATATGACCTAATCGATACACCATAAGAAGCTCGCTCTGCCATAATGATGACTGAATCAGAGATCAACGCGGAGTAAGAAGACGATAGCTGATAATTAAGGGCATTTAAGACATTGCACAATTGAAATATATTACAAAAAGATCCTATAGGACTTGAGAATGAATATGAGAATCTTTGGGACCTTTTAATAATTGTTTGGCTTGCTTGGGACCTCTGTGTAAATTTCCAAAAAATAATGTCCTTATTTTATTTTATTTCTTTCTTTTTGGCAACATAATACATCACCTCACGTCCACGCTTCTCTCTGCTTCTAAGGGTGTGTTTGGGAATTCCGTTGGGAGAAAGGAGTTTTCCGAAGTATTTTGTGGATTTTGAGATGGTTTTATGGTTTCAAGATGATTTTATGGATTTCAATATGATTTTTTTAGATTTCAAGATAATTTTTTCTCGACTTGCGTGTATTGTTGGGGACATGGTGTTCCCAAACAAACAATAAAACCATCATCTCTCCTTCATTCACTCCACACCCTCTCCTTTTTCATTTTATTCACTCCACCCTCCCATCACATCATCTCCTTTTTCATTTTCTCTCTCCATCCCCTCTTTCATCCTTTTTCCATCCATTCACCTCACATTCGCTCTTCTCCCTCCTTCTAAAATCATCACCTCACCTTACAAACTCCCTCTCTCTCATGCCATCACATCCTCTCTCTTCATTTACACCGCTTACTCTTCTCACCTCTCTCTTCATCACATTACCTTGCCATTTCTTTTCTCTCCACCTATCTTCATCTTTCTCTTTCAACCTTCCATTCCATCCTCTCTTCACACCATTCACTGCCACAATCCTCACACACAGAGCCCTCTATTCTCCTTATGCATCCGTTCTCGCAACATGCATAATGGTCATGGAAGTCCAGCTATTTAGTCGAGTTACTTTCCTAATAATGAGTGGTTAAGTGCTTCTGTCTGATGGTTTGATAAATCAGTATTTTATAAAGCTTAATTGTACTTAATATCAACCTATAAATACTTTATTTGAGCATAAATATACTAAATAGAGGTTAATTGTGTTAGTGAAGGATTAAAAGAATTAGTTACCTACTTTGAGATATCTTTATCCTCTCTTGAATCACTCCTGGAATTTTCTAACAAATACCTATTGTTTTAAATACATATAATTGCATCAGCTTTTTGTTGAACATGCAGGACATGATGATGCGTTTGGGCTACTAGAATCAATAAAACTAATTGAACAGGGTTAGCCCAAGAAGGAAAGGAAACGGATGTAACCAAATTTGGTTGAAATCTAACTAAATAGTTGCAGCTGGCAATAACAACTTGTTAGGAATCAACGGGGAACAGTTAGAAGCAACAGAAAACGTTCTTTATTCCAGCAGACAAGATATCATCCTTTTATCTAGAGAGCTCAATCTTTTATCCATCGGACATTATTCCTTCTAGGGACACCTACCAAGCTGCAGGATTTTTTCGCAACTCTCATCACCTTTGGATTCACTCAGCTCATGTCTGGAGAACAGCAGTTTTGGACATTCACGCTCTGTCACTGAGAGGCGATCACTTCTCCGTTCCAGTTCCTCCTCACACCAGCTTCCACTCTGTCTCTCACCCTTTCAGTTTTTCGCCAAGCCCTAGAATCGTCAGCACATCTTAGACATAAGGGAAGCCGGAGTCAGCTCTTCCAGACCTATTGCACACTCTCCGTGTACTTCATTAATCTTCCTGATCATCATCACTAGCAACATTTTGAATCTTCACGTGCTCTATTTCCTTGGAATCGTCCAGATCTGCCTCTATCTGTTCATTCATTAGAGTGCTCCATTCTAGCTCCTCGGATTTACTTTCATCACGGTAACCTCAACCATTCCTTTGTACTTCTCCTCATCTGATTCAGTATCCCATTCGAGCTGCTTCCCTTTTCTACATCTCAACTTCCCGTGCTCAAACGCGTCACTACTGTGGGAGTGGATTACGGTGAGGCATGGAGTCTGTTTCATCCGTGCTACTGCTGTGAGATCTTCGATGTCCAGCTGATTCTTCCTTTGCCTTCCCAAGAGCTATGTCGAGCCTGAGCTTCATGTGTACAGGGAGTTCATCAGTTCCTATTCTCCTCTGCACATTTATTGTTTACTTGTGATAACATGTTAAAATACTTAAGAGTGTAGAGTTAGTCTTATTTCTTTGTATTCACAATTAGAACATGTGACGGGATTCAATGATATTGGTTCAGAGATTTGCTTCTTGATTAAGATTAGCACCAGTCAGATTTTGTAGTTGATTAACTGTCATATTTAATTACTGTGAATTAAATCTGAGCAGTATTGATCAATAGTGCTTTTAGAAGTGGCTGAACTATGTTTATGTGAACCCATCCGTGCTTCTGTTGATTGTGGTAATAGGAGGATTTTGAGCATGAACTCATTAAGTTGGAAGGCAATGAGGGTATATTCATAACTCTTGGGAAGAAAATTATATACTAATTCACTTTCTAATTCCTTTATTATTGTATTTCAGCTTTAATTGAAAAGGAAATAAAAATAAAAAATAGATTAGATAATGCTTTTGATTTGGAATTATGATGACAGAACCATACTCCTTTTAATTTGTTGAATAAGTTTGCTAACTAATTACTTAAAGACACTAAGGCTCCTTGGAGATCGACCTCGAGATTGTGCCACTATTTGCATAATTTGAGTATTAGTGATAATAAAGCTTACTTGAGTTCCAGAGCAATTAGAGGTTCTCTAAATTTTAATTTCACTTTCTAATCTATGTATGTGTAGATTGTAATTCTAAATTACTAGATGTTATGATTTATATGTACGGAAGATGATTATGATCATTTGATGTAATATGGATTGTGATACTTGTGTTTGATTAATACTCTCGATTGTGATTAGACTGTAGCACTCTTGTTATTAAATTGTTTTCCTTTATTATTTTGAAATCAATTGATTTGCTAGTTTTCTAGGAATTACTTGAAGGTATAGATGATCTTTTATGAATCTAACATGAGTTAAGTATGAAGATATTTCTTATTGATTAATTGAGTCTAAGTTCATAATATATTGAATAGTTAGGAATGTTAGTTAGCAAGGTTTCTTGTTAGTCCTCGTGCTTAGTTTTTTTTTTGGTCGAAAGTCTTTATGCTTAGTTAAAAGAAGAATTTAATATTAAAAATTGGGTAAGGAAGTTAGTGGAGTTAATCGCCTAGGACATTCATCTATTACATTTTCATTCATCCATTCACTTTGTATATTGAAAAAACCCATAAATAAGTAGCCCTTTAGATTGTTGACACACACTTCACATACTCCTTGGTTAATTTGTTATTTATATTAGATTACTTTGAATTAAATATAGGTTCTACATAGAGATTAGCCTATGTTAGTTGCCCTATATTGCATTTAACATAGTTTTTATTTGGAAGCCCCATGACAAAGCTTATCTTTTACCAATTTAAAAATTATTTCTGTGAAAATTTCCCAATTAGTATCTAGCTTCTACGTTAAATAACCGAAGGAAGTAATACGCAAGATTCAATATTGAACCATAGTTTTATTCTTATCTTTTTTTTTTTTTGCACTTTTACTCTTTTCCCTGATCCAATATTGGCCTGAGTTAGTCTAATTTACAGATTAACTCCGGTTCGTGAGTTCTTTGTTCAGCTCTATTTCTCTAATCGTTAACTAAAACAAACTCAAGCATTTGGTTTGGGTCAGCTGACCCAACTAACTTAAAAGAAAACCACTAGCGGTTTTTTTCCTGAAATACTGGAAGCTGTTTTTCTTTAGCTCACAAATCACAATGTTAAGAATCGAGACAGACAAAACATAACCTACTTGAAGGTTTCGAAATAAAGTATTCAAAGTGGTTTATATTCCTAAAAAAGCCTCTCTCAAAACTTCGACCTCTCCAAACAAACCTGTCTCCTCCTCCTTCTTGTTCTTTTTTTTTTCTTCTGCTTCTTACTCCCACAACAGTTGTGAGTTCCTACTTTTGACCAGCATATGCGCACACAAATCTTTATTTCGATTTACTTTTATTTCTATTCCTTTTTCTAGTTATATCTGTGGTTTGGAAACAACTTATATTCCGATGGACTCCTTTGAGAATGGTGTTTTTGTTTGAAATCTTCTTCATTTTTTATGAATTTCTGTAGCTTTACGGATCTGTTGTGTGGTTGATCTGGAAGGTGAAGTAGTGAAGAAACCCTAGAGGAATGGGGAAAAGGAAGATTGAGATTAAGACAATTGACGATATAACAAGCAGGCAAGTCACTTTCTCAAAGAGACGAAGTGGTCTGTTCAAGAAAGCAAAGGAGCTTGCGATCCTCTGCGACGCACAAGTTGGGGTTATTGTGTTCTCTAGCACCAGCAAGCTCTATGAACATGGGAGCTCCAGGTATGTGTATATAAATTATAAAGCAGTGTGGTTTGTTTTCTCTGTGCTTCTTGTCTCTTCTGATCTAAATAATAAGCCTTTAGATCGCGTTTCATTCTAAGATAAACTTTCACGAATTTGATGATACTGTGCATACGACCATGTAATTGATGCTTGAGTTTTCTATGTTTATTTGCCATTTTCCTTCTCCGCTACTTGTAAATGCTTTGGTGTTTGAATGATGTGTCTTTTGACGTTTGTTTCCTCCCTTTAATACTCTTTTTATCAAGGCTTTATATGAGCTACGTTTACATACATACATACATACATACATACATACATACATACATACATACATACATACATACATACATACATACATACATACATACATACATACATACATTGTGTGTGCGTGTGTGATAAATCCATTGAAATTAATATTATCAAAAAAATCATAAATTGCAGATGTAAAGTGTTGCAAAACTAGTCATATTATTCACTTGCTAATTCCTCCGTTTGAATACCATCCCCTTACATGTTTGTCTCGTGAACAATAAAATGATAATTGAAAAAGCCGTATGGAGGCTTCAAAACTTAAATCCAAACCAACACTAGTGTCCATATTAAATTTTTCACAGATCCTGAGCTTATACCAAAATTTACAATCATTTATTGGAGAAGTTCATTAGTGCTCATGCACATTTTAACGGCTAATAATAGTAAAATAATAAGAGTGATCAAAGTACTTGACTTAATGACTATAAGTTTAAGTTTTGTCCCTATAAATATTTAGAAAGGAAAACTTTGAGAAAAATATTTCATGTCAAAATTGAAAAACTCAATCATAAGATCTTAAAATGTTCTTAGCATTGAGCAGTATTAAGTATAATAATACAAACAAAGACTCTATATCACTTATCCATGAATGTACAATATATAAGCGTAGGATATCGGATTGCATTGAGTACTGATCAAGATTATCTGATACTACTTTACTCTGAAAAAAATTATTTTTTTTCATCTTATTTATTGATTGAATTCTCTGCTTATATATGGCAGCATGAAGTCAATTATTGAGCGCTACAATAAACAAAAAGATGAGGAACACCATCCTCTTATGAGTCTAGCTTTAGAAGCCAAGGTATGATACCTAATACCATTATATTCCTCATATATATGTTTTTTAAAGTTTCTTCATTTACTAGTCCTGTTTAGTCAGAAGACATCCATAAATCATATATAATGAATTGGAACCAGTTTCGATGCTGATGATGCTCAAGTTGCAGTGGGATCTACACTGTTTATAAACAAATTTAACTGTCCATGTTTTAAATTTTTAAATATTTCTTAAAAAACTGACAATGAAGAGATTATTTTTATTCTAGATTCTGCATGCATTAAATTAATTTTGAAATAAAAAAATCTAGACCATCTAACTAAATTAGATCTAAATAGTCTAGATATCATCACCTTTAATGAACGTGAAATTAATCCTATATATCATTCTATTAGTTTGTGTGCGCGCTTGCACTTGTCAGTGTTATAATAAATTCCAAGCAACAAATGAGAGGGGAGGCTTAAGAGTCAAGAAAAAAAACAAAAAATGGAAAAAATAATTATACCTTGGCGAACACCTAATTCAGGTAGAAAAATAAAAGATAAGTTTAGAAAAAGAACTAGCATGCATGCATGCATGTACCCATACATACATAGATGTTCTATTACATGTGGCCAATGTATTGTAAGTGGGCCATCTAATCCCATGCATATAAAGAGAGATTTTTTCCTAAAATCATCTTCATGCTTGAGTTACAGATTTATTCCCTGTTCCTTACAATATATAATTGCTTTACTTCTTATTCAATTAATATATATATATATATAACATTTTAATGCTCTGTGTGTGTGTATGTGTCGTACTTGGTAGTTTTGGCAAAGAGAAGCGACAGTCTTGAAGCAACAACTCGAGGAATTGCAGGAATTGCACAGGTATATATGTAATAGGCAAATCAGATACATACATTGGAACATGCATTAGTTATTACATGTCATGATTAACATATCTGCGATATATAATTGGGTGATGTAGGCAATTGATGGGTGAACAACTTTCTGGTTTGGGCATTAACGAAGTTAAAAACTTGGAAAATCAGCTGAAGATGGGTTTAAGGCGTGTCCAGATCAAAAGGGTATGATATTTCAATTCAACTCAAATTTTCATTCAATTTAACATCTCACTATTTCACAGGACAAGTACCAATTAATTAACTATACCACTAAATTATTCGCAGGATAAAATTCTAGCAGATGAGATTAAAGGGATACAACAAAAGGTATATTCATGAAGTAATTATGTTTCTGATCTCGCCACGAATTCTGACTAATTTAATTTATTGATGCTATTGCAGGGAAATCAAGCCAGTCAAGAAAATGATGAACTCTATAAAAGCATAGAAGTCATTTGTAAAGAAAATTCAGAGTTAAAAAAGGTAATCAAGTTGACAAACCATTTTATCAAATTCCTTGACCATCTTTTCGTTCATATATTGTGCCTTTGCCTTGCTGGATTTGGGGTCTCTAATGTACCTCTCTCAATATAACGCTCTTTACCATTCCCCAACCTCCCGAATGATTTTTTTTCCCTTTTGTATGTATTATGTATGCATGCATGCGCGCGCACGGTTGAAAGTTAAATGTTTCAAAGTTTCTTTCAAAGTCTGAATAAAATTTTATTTTTTCTAATTAGATTTGGGAAGTTATGAATGAAGACATTGGGAATTTCAATCCTCCACATACTACTAGCAATGTTTCAACCAATGTCCAGCTGAGGCAACCACATTCTCAATCAAGTGAAACACCAACCAAAGCAATTAAACTAGCCATGGGGTATATTATTCCTTGTCAGAACGCAAATACAAAACAAGCAGAGCATGAAAGAAAGGCAACGCAATGCATAATAATTTTGTTGAACCATTTCTCATTGCATTTTCATTGATACAGTGTACATCTATTTATAGCCGAAGCCTACTCCTATAGGGCCATGCTTTTACATTTGGCGTTATTGTAAGTGGGCTGAGAGATCTTGGGCTTCACATGATATGGGCTTGATTGTTGCTGTCTTGACATTCCTTCAAACTCATGAATAAACATGCACAAATAAATATTTTTGTGTGGTGGTGATATATATAGATATATATAGGTTGTTCATTCTTAAGATTACAACTAAGAACTTTGATTTCTATATGACAGATTACAGCTCTTTAGAAAATAGCTCTTGACCATCTAGGGTTTTGAGATACCATTTTCTACATGCCAACAAATTTTCCCTGTGGGAAGATCATGTTTTCTACGGGGGACATGTTTGATCGAAGTTCCATCAGGAAATATTTATGTTATGGATCAGATACTTGGAGATATCTGTAAATTATAGACTATAAAGCTACCACATATGCCTTGTGTTGAATCATGTGGCTTCTAGATCTGTTTTATATATGACCAAATGGATATCGTATATGTTTTGATGATCAGGACTTCAAATTGAAGAGAGAAATATTCAAATTTTTTGTAATTCACATTTCCTAACCTTACACTTATCACACTTCTCATCAGGCCATAATGCTAATGTTAGGCCAATACTAGTCACTAAGCTCATAATTATAGGGGTCATCCTACTGGATATAATCATATTTGAGGTATTGTGGCATTAAATGTGAGCATATCACTCGGTAATGATTTAAACAAGGATTCACTACATTGTGAGAGATGTACTAACCTTTTTCACTATATCCAACCCATGTTTATCACTAAATATAAAATATACTGGGAAAAGAGTTAAATGGAAACTTTACAATGACATTGTGAGCTGTTTATCATATTGTGAGTTAACATGATTTATCACTAAACATAAAATATACAGGCATTGTGACTAATTTTTATAATCAGGTTATTGGGTAAAATGAAAACTTTACAAAAAACTTTAGAGACCATCACATTTTATTAAGTATTATCAACTTTTTTTTTACCAAGTATACAAGTCATCCACTCTGGATTTATCATATTCCATGTTCTTTTTTTTTTCGCTGTATATTTTATATTTATAAAACGTCCTTTTCACTCTTTGACGCTGGAATTATGGGTTGTAAATCTCAAATCAGACATTCGTAAAATACATTGTGAAGTTGTTATCCTCTTTTTAAGTTTAGTGATTTAACAAACAATTAAAATTAAATCCATCAATATTCATAGCTTATTATTCTGAACAAAGGAATTTCTATGAAGATCATATGGAAAGCTATTGAGTATAGTCAAATTGAAAAGGTTAACATAGGTTTTAGAATGAGTTAACACGATTTTATAAGCTTGAAACATAAAAGCAGCAAACTATGTTCATGAACTCGTATGTTTAACTGAGTTCACAATTCGCAAGAGTTGAATAGCAAGTTAACATGATTTGTAGGCTAGAATTATAAAAACAGTAAAGTCATTGTATAAACTAACGAGTTCAACCAAGTTTATAGTTTACACAAGTTTAAGTGTGAGTTAAGACGGTTTTGTGAGTTAAAAAAAATGAAAAGCAGTAAATTCGGAGAGTCAACCCAAGAATTTGATAACAATGCAAGAGAGTGTTTAGTCTATTTTACTCTAATTTAAATGTAAAAGAATCAATGACAAGCATAATAATTAAGGTGTAAATGTACAAGAATATTTGCTTCATCTTCTCTCACTTCATTATTTTCTTATATGAACAAACTGGCTTCTCAAATCCATCGATACAATTAAGGTGTATATGTGTATATGATTAATATTATATTTAATTTCTTTATCTATTTGATTATTTTTCCGATTGATCTCCACACTTTTATTACTATACTTCAATTTTATTTTTAACTTTCATCAGTTTTAGTCACTAATCTTAGGTTATTTGTGTTTCTGATTTGTTGTTTATCTCTTCTATTGTTTACTTATTCCTATTACTCTTATATATAAATCACTTTTAACTAATTCACGTGTATTACTGATAAACCGTTATTTTATATTGAACAAATGTGTACAATATTGACCCTTTCGTATCTTATTTGATCTTTATGGTGTCAATTAGATGTCACTGTATGAATTAATTGCTAATTTGATATCTCTTATCATTTCTTAAATTTCCTAAATATTTATCATTTTAATTCTTGACATTACATCATACTGAAGTTTAATGTGTAGGACATTTTGGGAATTAAATGCTGAAAAGGGCCAAAAACATGTTGAAGAAAACACTGCACTTTTGGGTAATGGAGCAACTAGAAAACAGAACTGGAAGTGAACAGTGGTGCAAAAGAAAAAATGGCCAATTGGAAACAGAAATTAGTTGGGAAGAAACCGATGTGATTAAGCTAGAGAGCAATAACTAATACTTGTTTCATACTTCTCATTTGGGGGGGTTCCATCGTCATTCCTCTCTTGGCATCTCCATCTCATTCTCACTCTCTCTCTCACGATCATCCCATCTCTCTCACCACCGCACTTTATCCTCTCTTCTGTCTCACTCTTCCCCGTTCTTGCCATCATAATTGGATCCGCCATGGTTGATCATGGAGATGTCTTTGTTGTTGCTGTTGCCATCTTCACCATGTCCGACAGAGCCTTCCTCTTTCTTAAGAGCTGCGGATGAGCCTGAGCCTCATTTGATAGGGAGCTCATCAAGTCTCCATTCTCCTCATTAAATCAATGTTGATCTATAATGGAATGTTAAAATGCTTGAGATTGTGGAGTTAGATTCTATGTCTTTTAAATAATGGCTAGAACTTTAATTTGTGACTGGATTTACTAAGATCAGTTTTAGAGATTATCTTCTTGATTAAGGCTAACTTCATTCAGTCTTTGTGGTTAATTAATTATTAAATCTGTGGTTGATTAATTATTATATCTAATTGCTATGAACAACATTTGGTGGCTGATTGTTATTTCTGTTGAAGAATTCATTATTGATCTGATCAATTGAGGTTGTTTCCAAGCAATTCTAATACAACAAAAAATTTTCATTTTAACTTGCTATGAGTTTAAAAAAACAGATTTGGTCTTTTCTAGCCCCTAATGGATGGATTTTTAAAAACAATCTTGAATTCTAGATTGGGATATGGGCCACCCTTGATGGATTAGGCCCAAGTCTATGGGCTAGGTCAAATACGTAAACCTAAACCCTAGTGGGAAGTTACAAGAGAAGTGTGTGGCTCCCAAAAGGAGGCAGATATAACGCACAGAGCAAACAAGTTCTCTCTCTTCCCTCTTTTAGAGAATCCTCTCATCTCCTCTCCTCTTGCCTTTGGTGTATTTGCTGTGTATCATATTCGGATCCACTCTTGTGATCCGTCTTCCGTGTGGGTATCTGCAGATTCGTAATTCGGCATCTCCAGGTACGCCCGAAATCCTTCAGTGGTATCAGAGCTTATAGGTTCCTGAGGAATTTCTCTTCCGCACAGATATGATTTATTGTTATTTTAATCATGAAAATTTGAGTATATGATTAAAGTATGTCCATTAATATGATCTTTTGCTTACCATGCATGCTCTATGGCAATTACTTACTGTTCATGAATTTCTACAAGCATGTTTCATTAAGATATATGTGTATGCATGTCTAATGCTTTCCTATATAGCATGTCCTTTTGTTTTTCGGTTCAGATTTCAAGCATATATGTGATTTATGTGTATATTTGGTATGAAATCATATGCCTCTAAACCGAAACGATGAAAACAAAAGACAAAACGAACAAGCGAATCCAAAAATGTAGAGATAAATTTGGGTCCTCATAAAACATGCATTTTAGGTTTAGAAAACATATACATAGTGTAGATCTCTTCAAGACGAGAACGTGGAGACCAAGAATACGAAAAACGGAAACTGGACGACGGAGTTACGGAAGAAAAACAAGTTACGAGTTCCATCACGTTTTTCAGAAAAGGAGAAAGAATTAGGCTCCAAAAGTGCTCCCATTGCGTAGATCTCGTCGAAACGATGAAATGGACACCTAGAATGCGAAAAACGGACGTCGGACGGCGAAGATATGGCCGAAAAACACATCGGTGAAGATGTGAATAGTAACCGGGAAAAAAATCGAAAATAAAAAAATTTTGGCGGCGGCAGACAATGGCAGCGAACCGGGTCGACTCACGGACGGGTCGGGTAGGTCAAAAGATCCAACTGGATGTGCAAGAATTGAACGCCACCGTTTTGAGTCCCAAAAGAAAAAGAAAAAAAATCATTAAAAGTTTTTTTTTTCGGTTGGGCCAGAGAGGCCCAACCCAAAATAAAAGAGGGTCAACGGATTGGGCCAAGAGAGGCCCAATCCGAACCAACAAAATTTTTTTATAATCAATTGGGCCACGGTCAGGCCCAAACAAAAAAAATAAATATTATTTTTGACGGACTGGGCCAAAGAGGCCCAGACCGTGAGAAAAAAATTTTTAAAAAAAAGGCCAAACCGCCTCTGCCAAGATTCGAACCAGAGACCACTTGTATTCATGTCCCGGAGCTAACCAGCTGAGCCAAACGTCCTCAATAGATGCATGACGAAACCAAAAATATTTATATTTTAAAAGGCATAAGGCCACGTTGGCAAGTGGGGCCATTTGGCACGTCATTTAGACACGTGGAACATACCACCAGACTCATCACAGCGAATGGAAGCTTCCTGCATGGCGCGTGTTAGGAAAGGAGGTCTGGAATGCAGCGCGTGCAATACACGCGCCTCCGCTGAGAGTGGTCTTGTTTCAGATTTCTGAATTTTCAGGAATTTATCTTCCCGAGACTCGTGCAAGCGCGTGCAAGGTCCAAATGAGCCGCGGTTTGTTCCTAAAAATCCTAAAATTCAATATCTTCATTTTGATATATAATTTGCCTATTTTTGTGGGCAATTCAATGTCTGTTTTTGTTGAAAATCGGTGCTTATTAAGTGATTTTTTGAAAATTTTCAAATGAACAATTTCAAATTCATTTTTTTTAAACAATGGAATTAGAAATCTCATATAGCACTGAAACATTTTCTTAAGGACTAATGTACATTGAATATGTTGGTGAACATATTCCTTAACGATGATCCTAAACAAGAATTTAAAGAGGATTTTGAGGAGGAACATTTTAAGTGGACTTTTGAGAATGATCGTGAGAAAGATCTTTAAGGGGAACCTAAGAGAGACCCCAAATAGGATCATGATGAGAACCTTGAGGGAGGTTAAGAGGAACCTCAAGAGGTCTACTTCGGCCTAGGTCCTGAGTACCCGTTCTCATTCAATTCAAAACCTTAAGACTGTGATTAAGAGGTCGATCAACCCTTCTTCCCTGCTATGGCATGCAATGAAAACAACCATATTCAAGAATAATATATTAATGACATAAGTGGGAGCTATGTTTACAACAAAAATGGTAATAAAACTGCATAATTCTATGTGAATGTCGTGATGAAGTATCGTGCAGCATTTAGAGCTACATGCACATTCACATTAACAACCGTGTGGGTTGATGCAGTAAAGAAAGCAATGAAACTTATGCTGAACAAAAACCAATACTTTAAAAGACTGAGGAAATAAAAGTCGATTATTGTATTGTAAATATCTAAAGACGTATTGTGCTTTATATTTATGTGTTTACACTCTGTGTTTTGTTAATATGTTTATAACATGACTTGGTGTATGGTTATGAACAAATGCATTGTGAAATGTGACATGTTTAGTTTATGTGGATTGTTGTGAAATCGTTATTGTTATTCACATGTTTTGTCACCTTGTAACACTTTTAATAAGTGGGAGCTTTTAGAAAATGAGACTTCTAAAAGTTGGCAATTCAAAAAGTACTTATATAAAATTCTTGAACGAGATAATGTAGTTACTAGTGTTTGTGTGATGGGAGGTACAAACGTATTCTCCTGATCGCAGATCTAGTGATCAAATTATCTTCTTGTCAAGAATAAT
>JANTPZ010091866.1:0-23340 GCA_025593235.1 Vachellia pachyceras
CATCATCCATTCATCTATCATGCATTCATCATCCATTCGAAGCTCATTTCCATCATCCATGAGGAGCTAAACTTCTCCAACCTCTTGAAGATGAAGTGAACCAGAGTTCGAAGTGCCGAAAGGGGAGTATTTATTTTTAATCTGTGTTTACATTATGGATTACTTGGATTCCGAGTTGGACTTTGTAATTTGTGTGTAAATGCTTGGTCTCAGTTGAGCTAAACTTGGATTATTGTGTATTGAGTTGTTTTGTGATTGACAAAGTAGAATGGAGTTCATTTTGCTTATTCAATGAAATCTTGTTGGTCTCTTCTATCATCCTAGTTGTGCTTGGTTTTAGAGTCAAGAATGTATGGTGTTGATTTTGTCACTTTACGATTTCCATACACACACTAAGTGGTCTTAAGGGATCTCATGGGATGGAGTTCATTTCATGTTATTTCAGACCCACCAAGTCGTGTGAGGATTTAGAAGGAGATCATCGTATGATGCTCTGGACCCATGCGAATTGTTGGAGTTTTTGATTTTAAAAACTTAGTGCGAAAACCAATATTTTCTCTAATCTTTTGCGAACTATGATGGAACACTTTGTTTTCAAGAGGCACCCATAATCACACGCACACTTCTCTTTCTCAAAGCTGCCTTTACTTTCGTTCTCAATCAAGAAAATACCAAAAATAATTTAGTTGTTTTGTAATTAGTTTAAATACATAGGATAATTTGAATCAAACCCTTATTGCATTTGCATCGCAAGCATAGACCCAAGCTAAGAATTATTGGTACGCTTTCTTGCTTAAGGAGAGAACGACCCTGAGGTTGCACTATACAACCCTTGGAAATCAAAATTAATATTCTTGATCCATTTTCAAGGCTAGACAGCGACCTAAGTTTGCAATTTGTGGCTTAGTACGAACCATCAACCATAGACCACTTCAACAGCACTCAAGTCAAGCTACTGTGTCTCATTTTTTCCCAACTGCTCACCCCTTCCCTCACGACCAAAATCCTTCTTCAACCAAACTTTGTTTCCTCTTGTAGGCCAAGAGATTCAGCTAAGACCAAGATTTATGACTCTAGTTTGGTCAAGGTAAGCACATATTAACTTCACATTCTCAATTTAAATCAACATTTTCATTGATCCAACATTATTGCAAGGGAATTTGCTTGCTAATGCAAATCGCAAACAAAGGACAAATCAGAACCGACATTATGATTACAGAAACACGTATACATAGCAACGCACCGAACGGCTTTACGGTGATGAGAGCGACGGCTTCACGGCGAGATGGGTCAATGGCTTCAATCACGACAGCATCTCTGTGATTTTGGAAAAGTGACAGCTTCAGTCGACCAAAGTGACGGCCACGGATTCAGTCGACCAGAGGACGACAACATCTTCAGGAGAGCAGGGCGAGGACAGCGGTGAAAGCGACCACAGCATGGCTACGCGCGAGCAGAGGCGGCTTACAAATTTTTCAATTTGTTTTCCGAAAGCTTTCCCCCCTTTTCATCGTTCAAACGCACGGTGGGCTGAAGGGCAATTTTGACTTTACACAACTTCATTTAATCCCAAAATGGTCCCATGGGACCTGAGGATAATTGTCAGAATGTTTGGGACCTTTGATTCATTTTTTTTCCTTCCATGGGACCTATATGTGATTTTCCCAATATTTTTTATCACATCTAACACTATGGCATAAAAATTACATTAAGATGCTAAGAGCAATCTTCAAAACGTTAGATGCAGTACAAAATACTTCATGTGTATTGAATGCACCTTATTCTTTATTTTTTTATCAATTTCTTTTATGGGATACTTTTTTTATATAGTTATTTGTGTCCTTACATAGCTTACAAGGCAAGCACGTCATGTATCCCTCCACAAGTCGATGATGGTCCTCAAGATTTAATTAATTCCCTAAGTTAGGCAAATATCAAGTCTAAAAGACATCATAAACACTGAAGACTTTTGATATTTATGCTTCTTCCCACTAAAAATGTTCTTTTAGGAGTACTCTCTTAGTGCAATGGAAATGAAAATCGGTCCAAGAAGTTGAATTAGAAAGGTCGTTCTTCTCATTATTAACGTGTTTTACGCCGATACAATACTATCTCCATCTTAATATAAGACACAATTAACTACTTTAAAAAATTAAGAAAGTTAAATAAATTATTTTAAAGTTTTTTTATTTTCTTAAAGCTAATTTTCTAATTTATAAATTAATATATAATCTAATTATTCGAATATAAGTTGATTTCTTAATTAATTCTAATAACTTAGTTAAAGTGATATATATTATAGACATGAGAGAAATGGTATCCATTATGAGTCCAAATGATGGCACGAAAAGCTTCATATAGATATAACGGTAGGCTGAGTCAGAGTATTATGCAAAACATATAAAATAAATAAATATTATGTCCATATAGTTAAATCTAAAACGCTGGGAATGTTTATTTGGGAAAATGACATTAAAATCCGTAAACAAATCTAATATAGCAATATTTATTAATCCTCAGAAATAATTTTAGCGATTTTTTCTCCAAAAAATGAAAAGGTAATTATATATCATAAGAAAATGTAATGACATATACTTTCGGAAAAATGAAGTTTGTTTTGGAACAATTAGTCGGAGAGATCAGCTGGATATAACCTATTTCATCGATATCTCAATAATTTCACAATACAATTTCTTAGGCTTTTAACTTTAATTAAATCTTATATATATATTTGCTTTTCAATATATCTCTCTCGATTTCTATCAAATGTGGATGACAGTTATATTTTTTTCCTACTAGTAACACTTTATTATTTGCTTCACTCGAAAATTTTATATCAAATGATGATTTCAATAAATTCATATGTATTAAATAATAGAGACAATGCCTTGAACTGGCTACAGGCTAATAAAATTCATATTATTGATTTAAATGCAAGTTAATTATCGATGCATTTTATAGATGCCAAGATTTTAATATCATAAAACTGTAAATGTCCAATAATGAAGAAAGGAATAACAATCTCACCCAAAAATGAAAACAAAAAGGAAATGCCTAACTGAAGGAACAAGGTGTCAACGTGCATTTGTATAAATAAAACAATACTATGAAAATAAAAGTGGTCCCAGAACTGAAATGGTTCAAAACGTAATGAAATTAAGGGACGAAACTTCTTCTGATTAACGTACATTTTGGGTTATTTTGTACCTACCCGACTTGACCATAAATAAAATAATTCAGCCCAAAAAAAAATGTCTTAAAATAATATAGGAAAACAAATTTAATTCGGCGAACATGCTAATTAATGTTTTAGTTGAATTTCTTCCAATCTTATCACAAAAGATACCCTTTTGTAACCCCACATTTTGTTGGCACGACTTGACCAGATTCGGAACCGGAGAAGTATAAAACAGTGTGCACTACAATTCTTGGATATGCAAGATTTGATAAGTTTGATATGATCAATATGGGAAAACCTTCCTCCTTTGTCTTCCTCTTCTTGCTTCATTGCTTCACTGTCACCTTAGCTTCTATTGATACGAATATCACTACCGACAAATCTATACTTCTTGCCTTCAAATCCTTTATCACCTTAGATCCATATGATTTATTAGCAAATTGGTCTGCCTCTTCTTCTCCATGCACTTGGGGTGGTGTCACTTGCAACTCTCGTCACGGAAGGGTCAATTCTCTAAATCTTGGAGGCATGGGTCTTAAGGGCACCATACCTCCACACCTAGGAAATCTCTCATTCCTTGTTGAACTTGATCTTAGTGAAAACAATTTTTATGGTCAAATACCGGAAGAATTAGCTCAATTGCGTAGATTGAAACTATTTAACTTGAGCCATAATGACTTTTATGGGCAAGTTCCATCATGGATTGGAGATTTATCTTCACTTAAGCAACTAAATCTTCGAAACAATAGCCTTAATGGATCTATTCCATTATCTCTATTCAATCTATCAAGGTTGGAGATCTTAGATTGGAATGACAATTTCATTGAAGGGGTCATTCCACTTGAGGTGAACAAACTTGAGCACTTGAAGATTTTACGACTTGCAGGAAACAAGATTTCAGGAATCATTCCCCAAACAATTTCCAACATATCTTCTCTTGAGTTATTGAGTTTGTCATATAACAACTTATCAGGTATGTTTTGGATTATCAGCATTTTTATATTCTTTTTCAAATGGAAAAAACATACCTCGTTCAAATTTTGAAATAGATTATGAAGTCAGACCACGGGGTAAAAAAAGATAGTTATAGTATCGGTCAAGTGGATCTAATGGTTTAGAAAATAAATTTTTATTATTATGTTATTTAAATTTTTATGCGGTTTTACGAAAATGAGTAAGCTTTATAGCGAACATACCTGGAACATTCAATTTTGATATGGATAATTTAAATAAGTTTTAAATTTTATCATCTATTGGTAATTATTAATTTTAAAAAGTTTGTAGAGGTAACAAGAATTTTTCTGGCAGTCTCCCTTGCAAACATGTGTTTTGATATTATGATGAAAAGGAAGGACAAACTGGATTTCAAATGATTATACCTTTTTGGAAATAATAATTATTGTTGTTTTGTTGTATCATTTAGAATATATTTGTGTTATTTTCCCAAAAAAACATGCAAGTCTTATTGCAGGTGTTTTTTTTTAATACAATTATGACATGTAAGTAAAAAATTGTTGCTGACATTACTTTCTTTCCCACTCCTTAACATTTGAAGGAGGCATCCCTAAAGAGATTGACAATCTTTCACAACTAAAGAGATTGTATCTTGGAGTGAATCAACTTGTTGGTTCTATTCCATCTTCATTATTTAACATCTCAATGCTAAAAAACTTTCAAGTTGGACACAATCATTTATCTGGTGGTCTCCCAACAAATGTGTGTTTTGGGCTTCCAAAACTTGAAACTTTTTATGTGCATAAAAATGATTTGTCTGGTGAAATACCCTTCATTTGGCATCAATGCAAAGAATTGGTAAAATTGCAATTGGGTAAGAACAAATTCAACGGAGGAAAGATACCAAGTGATTGGAAATTTGACCAAGCTCCAATTTCTATCTCTTCCCAACACCATCTTGCAAGGTAAAAGTTTTTAATTATATGACTGTCTTAGATTCCCACATTAACAAATAATAATTCTGATAGGTTACCTTTGTAATACATGAACGTGATGCTTTGAATGCTTTTAATTCCAAAGTGAATTACGAATAAAATGGTATACTTTCAGAATCTGAATACGGTAGTAGCATAGTAATCGCATTTTTATAAATAAAAACATCTCAATGAATATGGAAAACTGGGAGAATGAGATTTTTTTTCCTTTTACTTTATGGAATAGAAAGAATTTAAAAAGGACACAATTTGCTTAGAAGATCTTCAAATTAAAAAATGAAACACAAATAAGCAACTACCGGATCATCAAAGAAACAGGAAGGTTAAAGGAAAGAACATGTATAGTTAGCTTTGGATGATAACAAATTCAACAGAGGAAAGATACCAAGTGACATTGGAAATTTGAAACTCCAATGACTATATCTTGGAAACAACAACTTGCAATGTTAGAGTTTATAATTAGTAGTATATGATTGTCTTAAATTCACCTCCAGTTATACCCAAAAAAAATTCCCTTCCAGTATTATTTAGAAAATACTACATTCGGTTCTTATTAAACGAGCTAGTTGACTATCTTTAAGAGATTAATAAAATTAGTTAAATTAGTTAATTCACTTGATGTCGTAAGAATACCCTCAGTCACCTACACCTACACTCATATTATGGATCAAGACTGGCCAAGCCTAAGATTCACATTTTTGTCAAACCATGTCAAAGAAAATTTTGTGCTATTGGCCTTATTATTTCATACCCAGTCACTCCAATTGTAATTGAGATTCATATTATACTTTCTTTTTTGGTTGTAACTTTTAAATACATCATACACTTTTGTTTTATTTTTGAACAAAAAATATATACATCATTTTATTTTTCTAATGGGTATTTAGCATGTAGTGATAAAAATTAAATTTATGAAATAAATTTGACAGAAATAATAATACTACTTATATTTTAAAAATGTAAAGAAGTTGACGATTTTATTACACTCATTTCTTTCTTTTTTAGAGCAGGCTCATCTCTTTTTAAAATAAATTATACATATTCATATAAGAATAATTTATAAAAATAAAAAATACGAATTGATATAAATTGTTAATGATTCAACTCTCAAAAGTGTGGAGGAAGTAGAATTTTTTTTGTATATAGTATATATTTGAGTCATTGTTGTATTTAATTATAGTCAAGGGAGTATTAGTAGGGGCAGTTTGAAAAAATTACTAAATATAGGAGATATAGTGGGTAGGTCTTATATTTAAGACCAAATCTAATTTTCAATTAGCTTTTCTAATAATGATCTAAAGTAGTAATAATTTTGCTAGGTTACCTTTTTAAATACATGGATCGTGATGCTTTTTTGAACGAAAGAAGAATGTGATACTTTGATCTCTTTTATTCCAAAGTGAATGAAGAATAAAATGTTATACTTTTCAAAATGTATGAGTTCAATATGGCATATAAATCAAGTTTTTATCGATGAAAACAACTCAATGTATGTGGAAAGCCTGGTGAGTGCCACGCTTTTTTTTTCTTTTTACTTTATGGAATAGAAAGAACTTAAACAGGATATAAGGATGCAAATATGCAACTACTGGATGATAAAAAGATTATTTGGGATTTTGATTTTTTCGCCTTTTATTTTTCGTTTTTTCCTGTATTTTCTTCAATGGCAAGTTTTTTAGTTTTTCTTTTTTAATATTAGACAATAAATTACAATTTGTCATCGAATCTTACATGGATCCTAACAATGAAAAGGCATGCCTTGATTACATGGAAAATAATTAAGGGTAGTGTCTTTTTTTAAATAAATTAAGACTGTGAAAGTAGAGTAATTTTGAATTAATAATTTTAGCAGTTTTAATAAATCTAATTTATAGAATAATAAATTTTACTGTAGCATAAACCTAATGTGATAGGCGTTGTTGATAACCCAATACAAACCATATATAAAATGCGGACAAGTTTCGTGTTGTTTTACCTTATCTATATTATATCTATCAATTTAACAATTTTAACTTAGGAGTTAAAAAATTAATAGCAAGCAAAAATTACTTGGATGCAAATCTCTCAATAAGTAAACTTCATTAATATAATCAAATTTATCAATTGAATCTTGAATTAAGGACCGGATGAAGTATTACATATAAGTTTAATGTCATAAATGTAAGTCAAGCATTTTATATGAAAAGAATATGGCCCATTTTATCTTTCTATTTACAAGTCCATGCTTTTTCACAAGTTGTTGATGCTAATCAATTAGATTTTGACCCCAACAACTATAGCATGATATTCTCATTTCTTATCTTGTGTTTTCGTTGTTTTATCTTTCTATGGTAAAATAAATGTAAAGAGATTTTATTTTATTTTTTGTATCATTAAAATTGTATAAATTCATAGTGGGGCTTAAATATAGCTTGTGATTATAATCCCAAAATAAAAGAAAGATTAGACTATGAACTGATATGATCGCTTTCCCAGGAATTATTCCAAGTGAGATTGGAAATTTGACAAACCTCCAATTCCTATACCTTGCCAACAACAATTTGCAAGGTAAGATTTTAATTGCAAGATTGTCTTGGACCATGTGTGTGTTTTTTGTTTTTATCTCTTGAAAGAAAAATAATTTGAAAAATGAGATTTTATCTGTGATTTCTTTTTTATAATAATCACTTTATAATTGTAAAAATCTATAAAAAAAGAAATAAGATAATTTTCTATCATTAAAAGATTATATAAGATAATATAATGTGGTTTACATCATTTTTTTAAAACTCCTAGAAGGTGATGACAAATGAAATATACTGATTAGCTAATCTCAATGGGTACAATGGGAAGGAAATTACAGAAAGGGAAGCAGAATTGAGAGAGCAAAATCACAGAAAGTTGCCGTAGAAAGAGAAATCTTTCAAAATTTTTAACATGTGTATGTGTTTGTTTGCTCATAGAATGCGGTTTATCTGTTTTGAAAGCATTTTATAATACATCAAAATCTTTCATTGAAATATATATTTATTCACTTTTTTACAAACGAAATATATATATATATTTATTCTCTTGACTTTCATATTAATTTTCTTAAACTCGTTGAAGATGACGATGAATATGGTTTCATTTTGTTATTATATCTTTTTTATTCTTTTTGTGTGCCTATATCAGTTTAAGGTTAAACATCAATGTGGTAGATAAACAATACTGTATTCACTTTTAAAATTAAACTAGGTTAAATTCTATAACCTCTTTTCAACAATATTTCTACTTCAAGAATTCTATATTTATAAAAAAAAAATTTAGACGGTAGCCTTCCAAAATTCCAATATCAATTGCAATGGAACAATGTTAGAAAGATTATTTGATATGTTTGATGCAATCCACTTAACAATTTAGTGGCAAGGTATAATTTTTAACTGTATAATTGTCTTAAATTAGCTTCCAATATTTCATAATGCATTAGCAAATAATAATTTTGCTACATTACTTTTTAATACATGGAATGTAATGCTTTCCTGTAAAAAAAGAAAAAGAAAAGAACACAATAATTTAATTGCTTTTAATCCTAAAGTGAATTGTGAATAAAATGCTATACTTTTTAGACTCTATAAATTGGATGTGACACAGTAATCATACTTCGGAATCCAATGTAAGATGATAATTCAATGCCATGAAGACTAAAATGATTCCGAATTAATAATCTTATCAGTTTTAATAAGTCTAAATTAAAGAATAATAAATTTAATCGACGCATAAAAATCAGTGTAATGGCCCTTGTTCACTAGCCCAATACAAACCATGCTAAGATGATACATATAAGTTTAGAGGTTTTTCTATATATTATATGTTTGAATTTAACAATTACGTGTACCAAACAAAAATTTAACAATTACAATGTATGAATTGAAAAATTTACTAAAAACAAAAATCATATATCAATTTTTCCACTAGTATAATTGATTTAACTTTTTTTTTTAATTTTTCAAAATTGATTAACTGAGTTTTATATTAACACCAGAGGCAATAGTCCTTTAAGTTTCATATATCATATTTGTACCTTGGCAAAAAAATATAATATTTGTAGGTTAAGCTTATTATACGATAGTATTATGACCCATTTTATCTTTCAATTTTTCAAGAACGAGATTATCATTTCTTGTTATAACCCAATCTTTCATGCCCAATTTGTGAGGTAAGAATTTTAATTATATTATTATATTAGACCATCTGCATGTTTTTTTCTTTTTGTTTTAGGTTATTGTCTAAATTTATCCCAAAAGTTTTTCTTCATAAACAATGTTGCTCATAAAGTTTTTTAGGAGCGATGTTACTCAAAAAGTTTCAACATTGAGCATTAGGCCAGTAGAATAAAAAATGGTTATACCTTTTCAAAATGGAAAGAACTTAACCGATGTGCTTAAAAATCTTCAAATTAAAACGTGAAACAAAAATATGTAAATATTGGATCATTAAAGACAAGGAGCTTGAAGGAAAATGTCCTCATAGTTAAGGATGATGGGATTAGTTGGGATTTTGATTTTTTTCTAGCATTTTATTTTTCATTTTCCGGTATTTTCTTTTCAATGGCAAGTTTTTTATTTTTATTTTTTTAATATTAGACAATCAATTAGAATTTGTCATCGAATCTTACGTGGATCCTAAGAATTAAAAAACATGCCTCAATTACATGGAAAATAATTAAAGGCAGTGCTTTTTTCAAAATAAACTAAGACAATGATTCAATGCTATATGCAGGGGTGGGGAAACAGGCTAGCCTGCTGGTTGCTGACTGACCCTCACGGAGTTGGCCTGCCACCCCAACGGGCTGCAAAATGAGACCCTAGCCAGCACCGGCGGGTTGGTGGGCCAGTGACACCAACCCGCCACTTTTTTTAAAATTAAACTTCCTGTTTTTTCTTTTTTGCCCAATTTTTCTCATAAGATTGTATAGTCACAACTCACATGATTCTTTTTTCACTAATAAATTTTCAATAATGAAAATTTTCAAGTTTTTTTAAAAAATATAAGTATTAATGTTTTGTTATAATTTTAAATATAGTATTATAGAAAGTTGATATGAAAAAATGAAATATTTTATACTTTTTTGAATGTATTAAGCATTGTTTATCATACTTTGTAAAAAATATTGAGATGAATAAGGTAAAAAATATATAATATAGTATTTTTTAAATAAAAAGAGAAGTGGTGGGTTGGTGGGCCGCAGGCTCAACCTGCCTAACCCGTGGGTTGAGTGGAGAGAGCAGGAACAACCTGTCCCCTCACATTTTGCCAACCGAACTCGCTGCTTTTAGATGGGCTGGCAGGCCCAACCCAATTTCCCACCTCTAGCTATATAAAGTCTGAAATAATTCCAAATTAATAATCTTAGCAGTTTTAACAAATTTAAATTATAGAATAATAAATTGAATTGAAGATTAAGACCTTGTGTAATAGACATTGTGGAGTGACTCAATAGAAACCATCTTAATTTTTTTTATCGAAGCTTTTTGTTATTTACTATATCTATAAATTTAACAATTATAACGTAAGAGTTAAAAAAGTTACAACACAAATTATATGAAATAGCAATTTTGTAATGTATGTGTTTGTCCGTTCATAATAATGAGGTTTATCTATTTTGAAAATATTTATAATACATCTAACTCTTTCCCCGAAATATTCACTTTTTTTACCAATTAAATATATAAATATATTTATTCTGTTTACTAGAGTTACATTAATTTTTTTAAACCCTTGGAAGGTGAGGATGAATATGGTTTTATTATGTTATTATATCTTTTTTTTGATTCTTTTCATGTCCCTATATAAGTTTATTGTTAAACATCAATTTACCTACATAAATAATATTTTGTTCACTTTTAAAATTGAAATAGGTGAAATTTCGTAAGCTCTCTTCAATTTCTACTTTAAGAATTCTAGATTTAACAAAAAAATTTAACGGTTCTATTCCAAAGTTCCAATATCAACTGCAATGAAATGATGTTAGAAAAATTATTTAACATGTTTGATGCAATCCACTTTTCTTAATCAAATACGCTTGGATTTTTACTTCTTGGGCTCACAGCTATAGTTAAAATCCATTTATTATTTATTGAACTATACTTATATCAATTTCTTATATTTATTATGTCAAGTTCTCTGATCACAGAGGACCATGCCTATCTTTTCATATAGACTCACAACTAAATGATAATATTTCAAAAATAAAATACATGGCTCCATATTATTGGAGAACTTCACATATTAGATATAAGAAATCTGGGTTAAGTATTTCCTTATTTATTCTATATTATCTTACAATGTGTAACCAAAAGCATTTTAATTCCTCAAGTTAAAACTAAAATTTGAGCTTGATGAATTTGTAGTCAATTTCTAAGCTAAAACTTTGTCAATATTTAATCACTTGATGCAAAATATAGATACTTTGGTTGTGCAATTTAAATAGGTGAAATTAATCTCATAATCTCTCTTTAGCATGTATTTTTAAAGAATTTTTAATGTCCTACTGGTAATTGATATTGGAAGAGTCCTTTAGAATTTATTTCCGACAAAAATTAAATCATATTATATGCATTTTATGTCTCTTGTTAACAAAATTCCATGTATTATTTATATAATTTTGTGTGAATTTATAAGAAACCTTTTAGTCATATTATCACTATAATTAACAAATATTATGTTTTTATTTATAGGTGAAATTCCTTCATCCATTTGGAGCATGCCATCATTGAGGTACATTGATCTTGGTGGCAATCATTTAAATGGGATTTTGGCAGAGGAAATGTGTCAACACCTCCCTTTAATTGAAGTCTTCTCTGTTGCGTTCAATCAATTAGAGGGAAGTATTCCAAAATCAATAAGCAACTGTACGTCTTTGAAAGAATTGTATTTGGCTGCTAACTCATTTAAAGGTATGCACTACTTATGATATTCAATCATATTTTTCACCATTTTATTCAAATTTTTCAAACATATGTTGGGGGCTTATAATTGCAGCTTATAAAAGTGAAATTTTTATTTACTTTTAGATGACATAACTTAAAAGTTAAATCACACATAATGGGCCCATTTGTTATGATACTTTTTTTTAAAAAAAATAATCTATCTCAATTCCTTTAATATTATGTTTTCTCTCTCCCTCTAATATTAAAAGACAGACAAATATAGAGTTGTTTTTTTATTATATATTACATATATAAATTGCAGCAATTCTATATTGTTTGATTAAAATTAAGTTTATTTTTATATTTTTAAAACAATCATATCGTAGCCATTAAAAAATGTACAGCAAACACAAATTATTTAGGTATGTATAAAAAGTGAACTTAAAAATTATATTTTAAAAATTAAATGAAAATACACTATTCTTTGTTCAACCAAATTTAAGCTCAAACTAATGAAGAAAAATACAAGGAGTTTTTAACAACCAGTTAAATAATTAAATTTCACCATTTTGATTCATTTGGGTTAGAGTGACTGTTCCCTATTCAATCCTATATGATTAAGCCTTTACAAGTCAATTCTTTTTTCATATTATAGTTTTTGAATAATTATTTAGTATAAAATCAAAAGAAGTACACAAAATCAATAGGAGGGGGAACGGAAAGTATACGTCTGTGTACATAATAAAGGGACACTTTTTTTTAATCTGCTAAGAAAAGTATACAAATGTAGAAAAAAATTTCACTGGAGAGGTAAATTGCCGAAAAAGTCGTTCAATGCTCTAGGCCACCCATGATTAATTGGCAATGCACAAAAAGTTATGTATTATATTGCCAAACTAAATGTATTATGCATCAGCGCAACACAAATATTCAAGTTTTTTATATTAGACATTTGTAGTTTTTTAATAGTATATATTCCTTTGGTACCATTTATAAGGTAGTGAAAAAAAGATTTTTTTCTATTTATAAACATGATGCACAATTTTACTATTTATTTATTATTGTATGAACAATTACTCTTTGAATAAAGTGAATATTTTTTGATAACTTAATAGGGTCAAAGTTGTAAAGTTATTAGATTTTAATACAAAATGAATGAAGTTTATTGTTTTTCTTAATTATAATAAAACTTGTGGTGAAAACGTGTCAAACTAAATTTTAGCTATATTGGCATATAAACCTGTGATGAAGCTAAAGTCCAAGCTTATGGCTTAACCTTCATATAGGGTTTTTTTTATAGTTCAGGCTTGAGTTTTCAAGGGAACTACTATGATTTGAAGCCTTTTTAAAAGTATATTTAAAATGTAGACATTTAAATACACTCAAAAGATTAATCATTTTAAGATTTTAAGTTTACCAAGTGTGGTTAAAGTAAAGGTTTACGCAATTTTAGCTTTAGATAGTTTTGTATGTTATTCAATTAACACTAAATTCATATATTAATTAAAAATCGAAATAAAAATTAATTCAAAAGAGTTATTATTTGAAATCTAATTATAGACAATGAGTCCGCTAATAATACTCTATAAAGGAACACAACAAAATGAAGATTTAACGACTAAACACTACAATAATACAACACTGCTCTCTCAACAGAACAACAGTATCTCATACGTCACAACATTGGTCAAATGTTTGGTGAAAGGTGGAATGTTTAAAGCAGTGATAATTAAATTAAAATACAATATATTTATATATATTTAAAATATGAAAAGAGAAAATATAAATTATATATATAACCAGGCTAGGTCTAAACAAAATAAGTATACACTATTTTATACATTTATGCCCTTATATAGGTCTCAGCTTGGCCAATTTCTCAAATAGATCAACTCAAGCAAGGGAAACCATGTTGCATGTTATCTAATAGGAGCCTGACCTATTTTCATTCCTAGGTAAAACATATTAAGAATAATTTATAAATAGAATAAGAAGAGTATATGTTTTAAGATATTATATGCAAATAATATGACTTGTTTTATTATTGTTCATAGAATTCCATTCATTCTTTTTATAAGCATCCTAAACCATTGGAAATATTTTATCCTTTTAATATAGTCAACATCAATACATATTATGATTTTTGATGAGTAAGATAGGTGTAGTTTTTTTGTTATATTATATGTATATATTATTTGCAAACAACTTTTTATGTTATAGTATACATATATATTATCTACAAAATACATTTCACTGTTTCGGTTTTTTCTTACGAAATTTTGTTGTGTTTCCAGGTTTTGTACCCAAGGATATCCACAATCTTATTAACCTTGAAAGGTTAGAGTTGTCATCAAACAGTTTGAGCGGACCTATTCCTTCCAATATTTTCAACAGTTCAGCATTAACATATTTACACCTTACCGATAATTTCTTCCGTGGCCATCTCCCATCATATATAGGAACTGGACTTCCTAACATGAAGATGTTAAGGCTGGGTGAAAATAAACTAACTGGACAAATTCCAAATGACATATCAAATGCTTCTAAGCTCACTCTGTTACATTTGATGTCCAATGAATTTAGTGGAGCAATACCCAATGTAGTCGGAAATTTAACAAACCTCTTTGACTTAACTTTGGAGGGGAATGATTTGACTGGGTTGATTCCAGATACAATTCACAAATTACATAGTATTCAACTTTTAAGTCTCAGCAACAACAGATTGCAAGGGTTCATTATAAATGAACTCTGCCAACTTAAAAGTCTAAGTGAGTTGTATCTAGACAACAATATGCTTTGTGGAGCAATTCCAGTATGTCTTGGGAATACCTCTTTGCGTAAATTGAATTTAAGCTCCAATAAATTGATTTCTCATATACCCTCTTCTCTTTGGGGTCTCCAAGATATCTTGACTTTAGATATATCCTCCAATGCATTGAGTGGAATAATTTCACCTGAGGTATCAAACTTGAGAGGAGTTATACTATTGAACTTATCAGGAAATCAAATTTCAGGAAGGATTCCTACAACCATAGGTGGCTTGTTGACTTTGCAAACCCTATCTTTGGCTCGAAACAAATTGCAAGGGCCTATTCCTGAATCGCTTAAGGGCATGGTAAGCATGGAGTCCATGGATCTTTCCCATAATTATTTGTCTGGTGTGATTCCAATATCCTTAGAGTCATTACACAATCTTAAATACATTAATCTTTCCTACAATTTATTGCAAGGAGAAATTCCAACAAGGGGCCCTTTTCAACATTTTATTGCTCAATCTTTTATGATGAATAAAGATCTTTGCGGGAAATCCCAACTTCAAGTCCAACCATGCAAGAAGGGAAAACAGCACATATCAAGTAAAGTGATCTTTATGATAAAATGCCCATTGCCTGTCATAGTTGTCATTTTGGTTGTTTCAAGCATTGTCTTCTTTAAGCGAAAGAAAGGTGATGATAATCATTCAACAAAAATGGATTTAATGAATTTGGGTAAACCGATCAAGATATCCTATTATGAGCTTCTACAGGGAACAAATGGATTTGACGAGAGTAATCTTATTGGCTCTGGAAGTTTTGGATCAGTATACAAAGCAATTCTTCCAAATGAAGATATTGTTGCAGTGAAAGTATTTAATTTAGACATGGAAGAAGCATTAAGAAGTTTTGATATTGAAAGTACTACCATGTGCAATTTACGCCATCGGAATCTCATTAAAATAATTAGTAGTTGCACAAATGATCATTTCAAATCTCTAATAATGGAATTCATGGCAAATGGGAGTCTTGAGAGATGGTTGTACTCTCACAACTATTATCTAGACATCTTGCAAAGGTTAAACATAATGATTGATGTGGCAATGGCTTTGGAGTATCTTCATCATGATTCTCCTACATTAGTTGTTCATTGTGATTTGAAACCAAGTAATGTTTTGTTGGACAAAGATATGGTGGCTCATCTTAGCGATTTTGGTATCGCTAAATTGTTTGGAGAAGGAGAACAAGAAATTTATACCAAGACTTTGGCTACCATTGGTTATATGGCACCAGGTAACAATTTATTAATAATATTTTGGATTTGTTTTTATATTCTTTTGTTTTGTTTGTTAAGCTTCATAATATTTTATGCCCTTCAATTTCTAGCAAATATTTTACATCCTTGATGTGTAAATATATGAATTGATAGTATAAATGAAAAATTTGAACCACAAAATTTATATTTGTGACATCATGACTTTTATACGAATAATTCAACATAACATTGAGTATTAATCAATAGGAGTTGTTTCAGTAAAAGGAGATGTGTATAATCATGGTATTTTGGTTATGGAAATATTAGCAAAGTAGTAGCTAACGGATATGATATTTGCTCAAGGATTAAGATTAAAAGATTATGCACTAGGTGTTTGTCAAACACCCATAATAAATTTTTAAAAAAACAATTTCAAATTGAAATAAAACCCATCTCACGTACTAACATCAAATTGCGTAAAATAATGACTAATCCAAAACTATAAATACTGATTTTCTACATGGAAAAATCAAAATACTAATAAGATATTCTATCATATATATATAATCAATTTTTCAGTTAGTATTGAATTATTGCATATGCTTATTTGTGGTACGGCTTACTATAAGCGATATTCTGGTTTTGTTTAAAAAAAGAAAGTTTGCATTTATGCAAAATATTAGAGGTGCCCATGGCTGAATAATCAATTAAATTGATTTCTATTTCTTACCCCTCTGGTTTGGTTTGTCTGTTAAATATGCATTTGTGTTATCAGAGTAGAGTGATGATGTCTGTCATACTAATTTATGAAGTATTTGAAATTTGAGATTTTCTTGACTACATGGTTCAAACAACGGTAACCTGAATCTCTAGCAAATAAGTAAAAAAAAAACGGAATAAGAAGAACCTGAAAAGCGCACTATTTTTTCTGAAGATTCCCATACACTGTTGGGAATTTGATTTACTTTAATTTTGACTTTACAAATTTGTTGCTTGAACAAACAAATGAAGGAAGGGATTTCCTTAACTGATTGGATGTGAGCCCTGCATTTTTCTTTGTTTCTCCTCTATCTCTTACTTTCACTTCAGAAATCTTTAATTTTTGAGAGAGAGAAAGCCCACTTAATAATTTTTTAGAAGCTTTTGAATAGCTAAAGGGGTATCAACATAACTTATGAATAAAATGTTTAAAGAATAAATATATATATATATATATAAATCAAGTGCCCCACATTCGCTACAGTCATATTCTTTGTCTTTTTGTGAATTTTGGGTATCTCAAATTATTTATTTCTTTTTTTTAACTTATTGTGTTTGAACGTTTGTTTCTTTAATGAACATAAGTTCAATCTGGATAATTCATAATAAAAGATTGGATTAGCAACAACATTTAAAATTATGAATATCAATCTATATAATAATTTATGTATTGATGTGTAACAACTTGAAGTGGCGATGCAAAAGAGAAGTTTAATAACAAACCTTATATTATGTTTTTGACATCATGACTTCTATACTAAAAATTCATTTTGACATATAGAGTATGGATCAAAAGGAGCTATTTCTGCCAAAGGTGATGTGTATAGTCATGGGATTTTGCTAATGGAAATGATTACAAGGAAGAAGCCAACAGATGAAATGTTTGTTGAAGGATTAAGTTTGAAAGACTGGGTGAGCAAATCCATGCCACATTCAATCATGAATCTTGTAGATGCCAATTTGCTACACATAGAAATTCAAAATACTGATAATATATTACCTTATATATCATCAGTTTTTGGATTAGCATTAAATTGTTGCATTGACTTACCTGAAGCGTGACTTACTATAACTGATGTTGTAGTATCATTGCAAAAAATCAAGGCTTTATTTATCCAAAGATGCCAGAGACACCACTAGTAGAATAGTTTTTGAATCAAATTTTAGCTAACATTTTTGTAAACCTGTGATTTTTTATTTTGCAACAAGTAATCTAGTAAATTGAAGTGATTCAGTATAAGCTATAATAATATATGAAGTTTTTGAAATTTGAAATTTTCTGAGTTGATTATTTTGGTTTTAGATTCTTTATGTTTCATTTTTCTTTTTAACATTTTGGATTTAAATTATAAGAACTCTGAATTCACTCTTAAATTAATCATATTTTGTCAAGTGAATTTGTAACTTTTTGAGGGAATTTTGGTCCTATTGTTGGGTTTTTATTGGGTTCAACTGCATTAAATATGATTAATGACAATTATGTGAAATTAAATCTAATCAAGGTTAAATGGTCATATTTTTAATCATTTTATTAAATGATTGATTTTAGGACATTTGATGCTACTCAAGATCAATTTTTATTGTAAATATCTTTAGAGGAAATTGGGTATTCTATTCTCCTACATCAAGCCCAATCACTAGGCTCATTATTTCATTTTTCCAATTCATTCATCATTACAGACACCACTCAAAAAGCCCATTAATTCTCATTCAATAGGCCCATTATTCTATTCCCCAAACAATAGGCCCATTCTCATTCAAAAAGCTCACACACGAATCAACCGCCATCTCCAATCATTCACTCATTATCTCCATTCAGCGTGCATAAAGGAAGCTTCGTCTCTCATCCATTTTCACGCAAACACCCCTCCAGTTGTCTTCATCCTCGCGTTCATTCACAAGCGGCGCGCACACGAAGCTTCTTTCCACTCACAGCCATTCATCATAGACTTAACAAGCTCCATCCACAGCCGTCGTTCGCCACTGTGAAGAGTCCCCTTCTTGTCGTCGATGTGCTGCACGGATTTCTCCACCAATTTCGCCAGTTTCCTGTTCATCCGTTCTGGAAGCTTGGTCCAGAGGCATTGCAGGTTGATGGTGACTGTAATCTGTGGAAGTCTGAAATTCTTGATGGCACTTTTTGGCTAGCTTCATAATTCTCTGGTTCAACAACAATGGCGGGAGCTTGAGTCTTCAAAGGGGAGTTCTAGTTACTTTAATTTCTTGTTCAATAATTTTTAACAATTCCTAGGTCTTAGGATAGTTTCTCTAATTATTAGAACAATTTTCATTGTTTAATGTGATTTATTTTAGAAATTATTGTGACTGGAATTATTGCTTGGCAATTTGATATTGGACTGATTATAGCTTTAATTTCAAGTATAATGTTGTGGTATCACATTGTATTGAATTTAGAGTGAATATTTTGTGATTTTCTAAGGTGGCTTAGTATCTTGGATCAAATAATCTTTTTCTAGCTTTAATTCTATTATTTGAATTTAAGAGTTACAATCGAGCAGTGGTTTTATTATCCTTAATTCCATTTTACTATTCTGGTGGCAGTTAGTAAATTGGAAGTTTGGAGAATATTTTGTGACAGTTTGAGGTGGCACGGTTGTTGGATTAAAGCTTAATTATAATTCTTTAATTCAATCTTTGAAGTCTCATATTTATTGAAGTAATGATTGCCTGCGTTGTTGAGTTGGAGAATTAATTTCCATCATCGATTATTCGAATTTCATTTATTTTAAGTTGTTTTGCTTGTTTTCATATTCAAAAATATAAAAAAAATGTTTTAATTTTAGTTTAATTCATAGTATTTGCATAAAATTTTCTCCAATTAATTTTCAATTTGGGTTACTCGCATTTAATTACTAGGATTTCATTTTGTTTTATCGGCTCCTCAAAGTGAATACGACCCGAATTAGTGCTATACTACATTAATTCGGTTAAAATCTTTGATGCGGACTTAAGACGATTGAAGGTTCGATCGTCAACTCTCTTTCTACAAGTAACTATGTACAATTTGAAATTTGATTTCAAAATAAAAGGATTTCAAATTCAATCAAATTGAGTCCTACGTTTTCTTTTCTTTTTTCTCCTCTAACCTATATATTCTACCCTATACTTATGTTTTCAACTATTTTTTCTTGTCGTACCTTCTAAGATTTGTACATCACATTCTCCAAATTGCTTCTTTTAGAATTTAGCTAGATTTAGATGTCATGACATGTGGATACCTAATGATTAGTTTGGCAATTGAAACATAGGTTAAACGATGAAAAAGACAAGAAGTCTAAAAGTTGTAGAGGGGGAATTTTGCTTTTTAAGTTTGAAAATGGTCAATTTAACCTCAGAACTTTAAAAAGTGAGAGACGTTGGCCCACCGTTAATAAACCTAATTGTCAATATTTGTTGACTAAATTATGCTTGGGTTAAAGGGGCATTAAGCCAAAAATTTGTTCACATCACAAGTACGGGTCACACCAAATAATAAAATGATGAGAAAGTATTATTTCCGCAAGGATTTGTTTGAAAACTTTGATCAATCAAAAGGCTAGGTGCATTCAATTAAGTTGAACCAAACAAAGATTTAATATAAAATGGTGATTTTGAAAACCAATTTCCAAAACTATTGAATGAGAAAGACAATTGATTCTTTGATTTCAACATAACAGACACGACCAACAAAATCCTAGATCTTCGGGGCTGTGAGAAAATAATGGAAGATGGAGCACACAAAGTTGCAATGTAACTATGAATACCAATACAGCTAGCTAGGTCTAAAATAGTACAGAGGCCAAATGCAAGAGGCCACTCCTTAACTCAAAATATTTAGTATCTCAATCTGTTTTGACCTTTGGTCATGTTCTCCATTTTTCAATCATGGTAATATTAGTTTAAATTAAATATTTTAAATACTGAATCTTAAGAAGATAAATTAATTGGTAAAACAAACTAGTGGGATCATGTTGAACTCATAGCGTCCAATGAATCTTAAAGTGGAGAGACATTAGGGGGTATTCACCTTACATTAGATTAATGCATACTATTGAAATAAGTACGAAGAGACCATTTTTAAAAATTGCAAAGCTTTATTAAACAGTTATACAATCAATTGGTAATAATATTGTTGAACGGGTATTGAATATGATTTTCAAGCACACTACACTAAAGTTCAAAGGAAAAAGTTAGAAGTTGAACATCCCCTTAAAAAAACAAAGTTCAAACACAATAATGACCAGAGTTGTTCATGCCAAAGAGAAAAATGCATCTTGAAAGTGAGAAAGGGATAAGACAGAGAAACAAACTTGTTGGAGATCGAAGCCGATGAGTGGAGGCCAATGCAAACAAAGTTCTTCGCATTTATATAGACGATGAGGACCTCGTTTGATTAGTGGACATATATATCATCTATTGAGAATTAAAGCTGTTGGGATTGAGAATGAAAAGTGGAGGCTCTTAAATATTAACATATACATACTGTTGCATAAATATGAAGAGCATTTTTATCAAACATTACAAAGCTTAGTTAAATATCCAGAACACAAAATCACAATTATTTCCGAATTTTAACTCACAATTTTTTGGGTAACAATCTGTAACGAGTCAATAGATAGCATTGTAACCTTTTCACTAAAACAATACAATTAAATTGAAG
This sequence comes from Vachellia pachyceras, assembly GCA_025593235.1. Classification (NCBI taxonomy): domain Eukaryota; kingdom Viridiplantae; phylum Streptophyta; class Magnoliopsida; order Fabales; family Fabaceae; genus Vachellia; species Vachellia pachyceras. Next base: position 21,445 of record JANTPZ010091866.1, read on the forward strand.
CACAAACAGAGATGTGACAGTAGCACACCACAAAAGCTATAGAGAGCTATCACGGATATAGGATCAAATAAAATTCAGAAGAGCAAAAATTGAAGAAAATCAATTCTAGTAACATGCTTATGGAGAGCTACCACGGATAATGAAAAAAAATTAAAACCAATAGCAAGGTATGCTTCTCCTTCCCTAGACTGAGAAGCAAATTCCAATATCCTTCCTTTTAAAGAAAAACAAGCACATGTTGTTGCCTTCTAAGGCCAACATTCTCTTTGTTGGCAAACATCTCATTCGTGCTAAATTAAAAGGACTTATATTTATTGGGAAAAGACAATTGTTCAGTTTGGGTAAAACATGGAAAGGAAAACAAAAAAATACAAGAAAATTTCCATATATATACCTCTTCTATCGAGAGTTAGATAATGCCAACAAATAGTGTAATGTATTAAGCACAAATCCAGATCAACGATTAGGCCGGAACTATATCACGCCTTCACTTTCTTTACAGGAGACAACCAAGACAGCAGATGTGTAATATCCGCATTTATGTAGATTGAACTAAAAGCTAGACCAGTAAATTATGTGATAATCTAAGGCCCATAAATAAGGAAAAATATAGAGGAAAATGCCTAAAGAAAAGAAAGATCATAATTGACTAAGTCCCTAGTCATGAGAAGCCTAAGTGGAAATGATTAAGAGTAAAATGATCATTTGGCCTAGCATGATAAGGGCAAAATGGTCATTTTGACTAAAAGATCTAAGGCTCAAGGTGTCACCAAATAATAAGGACATTTTGGTAATTTGGTCAAAAGTCAACCCAAAAGTCAAAGTTGACCAAAAAGTCAAAGTTGACCAAAAATGTAAAAAGTCAACCAAGGGTAAGGTTGGAATTAAGAAAGAGTAGAAAAAGTGATGGCATTTTAGAAATTATGGCAAAAGTAGAAAAGGTAGTGGCATTTTCGTAAATAAGTGGAAAATAAAGAATTTCGGAGCTAAGGACGACTGAGAAATAATTATTTGAGGTAGCAGAAGTCCTCAAATGTTGAAGACCCAAACTAAGAAAAGTTTAGTTGGGTTATAAAGTAATTAATAAAATTGTTACCCGGTATCCGATGCGGGCAGTTTCGCTGTACGGAGAACAACAGTGCCCGAAAAGCCCAAAAAGTATTTTCTTAGAAAGTTAATTACGGAAAATCCGGGAAGAATTTTGAGAAACGGACAAGATCTTGAGAATCAGGGAAAAATATAGAATTTTTTCATGTCCTTAAGTCAAATTGGCTGCCGGAAGCCCGTTTTACGGTGTTGCACGCAAATCGAGGAATCCTACGAGTTATGAGGGAAGCCCGGAGATGCTATGGACTAGGATATGATGCCAACTAGGCAAGGAGGCCTAGGGGATCGTGCCACATGAAAGATAAAGTTTCTGGAAAAGTAAAAAGGTAGTTACCCGCGTAAAGGGTACTTTACGGAAATGCATGCCACCGGACCATTTAATTGGACTGGGCAAAGGCCCAACCAGAAAAAACTGACAGCTAGGGGTCTGGAAAGTTGCTTTTTCAGCTAGGAAGAGGAGGGGTGATGTGGCTCATTGTGGATCAAGTGTTTCCAACTTGGTCTCCAAGGTTTAGTCTACACCTACACATTATTCTAAGAGCAAATTCAAATAGGCAAAACCTCTCTCTCCCTCTCACAATTTCGTCCCTCCCTCTCTCTCTTGCAATCTGAAATTGCTCTCCCTTCTCTCTAGCCAAAAACTCCATTCCCAAGCAAGAAGAAGAGCTCCAAGCTTCCATAACTCTAGGTGAAGGTTTCTACCAACCAAATCTTCCTCTTTTCTTGAGTCTTGTGACTTCCACTACCTTTCTCTTGAGTTGTTCCATGAATGAGCCCCTATTTTGGAAG
>JANTPZ010091868.1:0-16707 GCA_025593235.1 Vachellia pachyceras
GGAGCCACAACCTTGATCTTCATGCTGCTTGGAGCAAGTGCGGTGATTTCCTTGCTCATTCGGTCAGCGATACCCGGGAACATGGTTGAGCCACCACTAAGAACAATGTTGCCATAAAGATCCTTTCTGATATCCACATCACACTTCATGATAGAATTGTAAGTGGTTTCGTGGATTCCAGCAGATTCCATTCCGATCATAGATGGCTGGAATAGAACTTCTGGGCAACGGAATCTCTCAGCTCCAATTGTAATAACCTGTCCATCAGGAAGCTCATAGTTTTTCTCCACTGAAGAGCTGGTCTTTGCAGTCTCAAGTTCTTGCTCATAGTCTAAAGCAACGTATGCAAGTTTCTCCTTCATGTCACGGACAATTTCCCGCTCAGCAGAGGTAGTGAACATGTACCCTCTTTCAGTTAGGATCTTCATCAACGAATCAGTAAGATCACGACCAGCAAGATCCAAACGGAGAATAGCATGGGGAAGTGCATATCCCTCATAAATTGGTACAGTGTGACTCACACCATCACCAGAGTCCAAAACAATACCAGTTGTACGACCACTAGCATATAGAGAGAGAACAGCCTGGATGGCCACATACATGGCAGGGACATTGAAGGTCTCAAACATGATTTGAGTCATTTTCTCTCTGTTGGCCTTTGGGTTGAGAGGAGCCTCAGTGAGAAGCACTGGGTGTTCCTCAGGAGCAACACGCAGCTCGTTGTAAAATGTGTGATGCCAAATCTTTTCCATGTCATCCCAGTTACTGACTATACCATGCTCAATGGGGTACTTCAAAGTGAGGATACCTCTTTTCGACTGGGCTTCATCACCTACATATGCATCTTTCTGACCCATCCCAACCATAACACCAGTATGCCGGGGTCGGCCAACAATGCTGGGAAACACAGCTCTGGGAGCATCATCACCAGCAAATCCCGCCTGTAGATATGGACCATATTTTTATTGGTTGATCTGGGAAACCAAAATTCATTGATATGTAGATGGAAATAAGTGAATAGAGATAGATGCTAACCTTCACCATTCCGGTTCCATTGTCACAAACAAGGGGTTGAATATCCTCAGCATCGGCCATCTTTTACTAACCTAGAGAAAGTATATGATGACGTCAAAAAAAGTTACTAGTTCACAACCACGGGGACATCCACAGCATTTGGAGATCAGTTTTACTCAGAACATTATCATGTTTAGGTCAGAACCAGAAGAAACATCGCTTATATTTTAAAATTTCTAAAAAAATGCTCTTGAAACAGGAATACCACCATCCGGGAGTTCTCTAACTCTTAAATCAACTGCGGCCTATGTCAACGGAAGCTCAGTGATCAACTAATGAAAGAGATTCAAACCCAGGAAATGAATCATAACATCGAAGTCAGTGATCAAACCAAATTTTTTTTCGAACTTGTTGAAATGTACCACTTTAATGCAAGATGGAAACAATCGGCAGCACGATAAAGCTATCATCAAAGAAAAAATCCTCTACCTCGAAAAGGATAGTAGATCTCAAGTCTCAGCTCTAGATTCTAATAGATCATGTAAAATGGCAAGCATCACCAAAAAAAAAAGTATAGATCAACTACATCTAATCGATAATCGAAGTCCATTTTAACAATCAGATCAGACGATTTACCACAATGGAGAGAAAGAAAAGAAAATTTGACATGATTCAGCAAAGACAAGAAGCAGTTTGTGCAAAAGCATCTACTGGAACAAAATGGAAAAAAAATCATCACAGATAAGAAATCTGGCAAAAACAAGGGGGAAAGGGAGCGCATTTTGTACTAGTTAATCATTTGAAACAAAAATGAAAAAGAAAAAAGTACAATAATGAATAAGGGAGGAAAAAACGACCGAGATATTAAGAAAGACTCACCTTAATTAGAGAGAAAATAAACGCAGAAGATGGTGATGGGGTTTAACAGGAAGCAAACTCCAGAAAATGCTGGGATGAGAGTTTGGGTGAATCTGCTCGGCAAGAGGTGGAGACTGAGAAATGGAGTGAAGAATGAGAGAGGAGAGGGAAAGAAGGGGCATATATATGTAAAGAAAGAGAGAGAAGGGTCAAGGGTGTGCGAGATAAAATAAAAAAACAGAGCAAAGATTTGAAATTGAAATTGCATTGGGACCAAATTTGAACAATTTCAGATTTCAGAGTAAAATCATTGGCACCACCAGCAAAGGCAGGCCTAGCTGCCTCATGACCTTTTTTTACCTCTTCATCAGATTCTCCCATAATGATGTCGGCTTAAACTGAGCGCCAGTGGATGGCTTTTCTCATCGGCTCGGCTCGGCCCAATCGGCTTCGCACCATCACATTTCAAATGGAGCTTTGAGGAGGCGAGTAATCCGATGTTATCTCACCACTTAGCTTAGTGCAATTAACATGCTTGTTTGAAAAAATTTATTTACTTACAAAAACACGTTCAACAGTATTTTTTCACAAAACGAAATAATCCCCTTCACAGTTACTATTCACCAAATAAGGGTAAGGTAATGTGTAAATAATATATGTTAAAGAATGTGAGATATGTGATGAATGTGTTTTTTTTACCTAAAATACCTTCTTTCATCACTTATATTGGAAAAACTTTCAATGAACATATTCTAATATATATAATTAATAGAAATAGTGTAAAGAAAAAACTGTAAATCTGGAAAATAAAATGAATTTTGGTCTTACATTTTTTGGCCAAAAAAATTAGGTACATGGTTTGATTCACCCACAAACTAATGGTAGAGATCTGTCAGATCATGCTACCCATAAGAGCCATGAGCATGCCTAAGCTATTGAATGAGATGAGACATTAATCACACAATGAGATGAGACATTAATCACACGAGAATCAGCTCTAATTACATGTTACACCTCAGCATGAGATGCCTCTCCTAACACTATAGGCATGTTTGGATAGCCCGTTTAGGCATCCAAAAGCCATTCCTGTGCTTACCGAGACAAAATGCCTTTCATATATTTACCTCGAAATCTGTATCCGTTCTCATAACGGACTAACCAAACAAGCCCTATAACATTGTCCTCCAAAATCAAACCCTTATCTTTGGTGAGAGTGTCAGACTCTTTGACTACTAAACCCAAATGATGAGAGGTATTTAAGTCTTATATTTATAATCAAGTTAAACCTCCTAATTAACGTCTACATTTAGGACTAATTAATAATTCTTACACTTAAAATTCAGCAAAAATATGAATTCTTGAAGTAATTTATATATATATATATATTAAGTCATGGTTAACGTTAAAAGGTGTGTAAAAAAAGTAATAGACTAATAGCCCTCACTCACTATGTTCTTGTGCCGTAAGACTTCAAAGTCCATGTGTCTCTATTTAAATTAACGGTGAAAGTTTCTTTTCTAACGTAATTTACAGTTTACAAAGTAAGTATATGAGAGGATAAGAGTTTTATCTCGATTTATGTTAACATGGTTTTTCAACACACTCACAAATAGGCCCTAATTCAAAATTTGTTATCAACAGAGGATCTCTGTTATTCAATTTAAGGGCTTGTTTGAATCTTATTTTCAGAATAGTTTTTATAGCTTTCGAGATAAAACCTAGGTTTTGGAGAATAGATTTTAGAAAATAGCTTTTATAGATTCAGAAGCAAAATCTATGTTTTGAAAAGTGATTTACGTTTTGAAAGTTATTAGCTTTTACGGAGTCTGAGGTAAAAAATAAATAGGAAAGAGAAAGAATAAAAAGTAGTAAAGAAGAAAGAAAAGAAAGAAAATGCATGAAAAGGAAAGAGAAAAAGTAGGAAAGATGAAAGGGAAAGAAAGAAAAAAGTAGGAAAGAGAAAACATAGGTTTCAAACCGAGGTTTTATAATCAAAATAGCTTTTCAGAAAATTTTTTGTATTTGAACAAAACCTAAATTTTGAAACCAAATCTAATTTTTCAAACCAAACAAATAGTTTGAAAATGAAATTTTATGACCGATGATAATTTGATTTAACAGGAAGCAAATAGTTTCCAAACAAGCCTTAGGATAAAGATTAAGGGCTTCTTTTGCACTGTATGATGTATAAAGTTTGAAAATGAAATTTTATGACCGATGATAATTTGATTTGATGTATATTTTATGGTAGTGAGAACTGATCGATTGATTGCCTCGATTCTATTTTTCGCTGTTAAGTGTTTGTTTTGACAAAATTAGAGGAAATCTAGGATTTAGAGCATTTGCAATATTTAGCTTGAAAATAAGAACATCTTAGAACAATGCAGTTTGCTATATTTTTAATTATATTTATATGCATAACTACTGTATCACTTTGATTAAAAAAACTTAAAATTACAGTGCTCTTTTGAAAGATCAAAATATTACACATGGTTAATTGAATTTAATATGCGCGAGTCTTGTATAGAAAAAAATAAGTGTTCATCATTTTTAACAATGCAATTTGTTACAATTTATATACTAATATTGATATTTAATATAAGAGTCAGACAATAGATTCATTTTATCCCTAAATATATGATATCAATCCATTTCATCTCCGAAATTTATTATCTTCTCTCCAAATCACACTTTTTATTAAAATGCCTATACATGTACATGTAGAGAGAGGGGGAGGGGCTGATCTAATTAATGAACATTATCCATGAAAAAGTATAGGCCAATGTAACACCATATACCATAGTAGTACCGGTAATGCGGGTTGTGCCCAGTCCGCATTTTTTGATGGGCTTATGCCAGCCCGCAGGGAGGAAGGATGATCCAACCCGCCTCGCCTGGCCCGCTGGTTATGGAGGGTTGGCCAGCCCACCAGCCCGTTTTTTATTTTTTTAATTTTTAAAATTATTATATCTTAACTTTTTTTCCATCCCAATATTTTTTATAAGGATAAAGTAATATTAAATTCTATTTTTAGAAAATTATTGAACACTTATTCATATAATTTGAAAGAGAATAGTATAAATATGCAATCTTATAAAAAAATTGAGTAAAAAATGGAAAAATAATTTATTTTTTATTTTTTTAAAGAAAATAAAAGGTTGGCGAGTTGGCAAGCATGCTGCGGGTTGAGAAATCCCAACCCATCACCTAGCGGGCTACTGGCGGGTTGGCCCACCCAACCAGTCAACCCGCGCGGGCTGACCTGCATTCCCAACACTAGACCAGAGGGTTAAATGAAAACGAAGCATTTAGTGACAGTAATAGTGCTTTGAATATAGTGATTAGACATCCAAGAATGTCGGGGCAGGAAATATATAGTTGATGAGGCGAATAAAATTGAGAAGCAAGGGGTTTTTATAAATAATAAAAATAGAATAATGAAGGTAGCTAAAAAGGGCAGAAGAGAGAGATTATTGTATGACGAATCAATAATAATAAAGAAAAGGGCTAATAATGAAGGTAGGCAAAAAGGGGAAAGAGAGAATATTGTACATATAATGAATAAATAATAATGTTTAAAAAAAGAAAAGGGCTTTTGGAAAAGGGAGGAGAAATTTTAGCTGGCAATATTCTGAAGTGACACTCATGCTTAGTTGGCTAAAATTTATGTTTGATGATATAATAATAATAATAATAATAATAATAATGTGAAAGGAGGGAAGGTGTGTGATGATTCCTCTGCCTTTAAAGGGCCTTTGCATGTGCCTCCACGTGCATCCTACCTATTCTCACAACCATGCATGCTCCCCTCATCACCTGTAATCTCTGTAAATCCTTCAATTCGCATCATCTTTTCTATTCCTATCTTCATTTCAACGTTGAAATTAGTAGTAGAAACTACTTTTTTAATGAGATTTACAATCAATAAAGTAAGGATATGATGAGTTTTATTGTGGTTTATATGAATGTATTCTCGATTGTCGTACACTAATGCAAACATATCCATTGATATATTTAATTGTGTATGATATGGTATTCACCTATTATTGTTAAGAAGAAATGTCACATAATTAAACTACACGCACTTTGTAGCATTTCATGTGAAGCACGTATTAATACTTGAATTCAGGTCAATGAAATTTTCTAATAAGAAATTTCTTTTACCGATTTCCCCTTATATTTGCCCTCATCGATGTTTTGCTTTTCCAGACGTTTCAAATATATTATATGTACATTCTATCCAATTTAAAATATAAATTGCTCTCGACTACCTTAGCAGGAAAAAGAAAGAGTGATTAATTAATTCATTAAAGGTGTTTTAAATTGATGAATTCTTCTACTTTGATCCCCAATGTTAAATGAAGTTTTGCATCAGAGACAAAATATAACGAATCACATTTAAATATTGATTATATGGATAAATCTGATAAATAAGCATTGATTACGCCTTAAATTACTTATGAACCATTCTAAAATGTGAATCATGCTGTGGATGGGAGGGAGTATTAGTTTTTTTGAATTTAGATATCACTCTCGTTAATAAAAAAAGTAAATATGAACTAAGCAATAAGAACTAGTAAATATGTACTAAGAAAGTTCTTTGCTAATAAGTAATATATACGGAAGCATTTTTAAAATTTTGCCTTCAGTTGCATAGAGTCCTTTCAGAATAGGTAGATGGAGACTGAAGCAAACACTCAATATAAAAAAAGATCTTTTAGTTAATAATGCGTATAAAGAATTAGTTTGCAATATAGTACAATAACACCGTATTATTCATATAGTTGACCAAATTTAACTTTTAAAACATTTTTTCACCCATCCTTCAGCCCCTCTCCCCTCCGCCCATAATTTGTGTTGGTTTTCTTTTGGTGGGAAGAATCAAAAATGGCGTTAAGAAAGTGGATTATTAATTTATTATGATTATTCCAACTAAATCCGCAAATTTCATAATGCGAAGAAAAGAAGAAAAAAGAAAGTGAACTTGAAGCGAAGATTCAATGATGATTTGTATAGAGAGCCAGCTTGAATATAACTCATGGGAATTAATGCAGTAATAGCATTTTCACATATATATGTTCCTTGAAAGTCTTATATTGAATGAGATCATATATATATATATATATATATATATCATGCTGTTGTGGGTTGGTACATACATATGGATCATCCAAGTCATCTCATGCATGATTCACTCCCTACCTTACCAACCTTTCCCGACAAGAAACATATATAGCAGCCAAAAGAAGTTGGCTTATTAAATCAAATTGTTCATAAATGTCTTCTAAATGTAACTAATTAAAGATGCGTGATGGAGTAAAGGTGGGGTGATGATGAGTAGTCTTATGTGGGTGGAAAGTGAAGGATGTGTGGTTTGGCAGATGTATATATATCTATGTTAGTATATATAATTATATATGCATATAACTCAAACACCAAACCCCAAAAGGGAGAAAAATCTTCTCTATTCATTAATGGGTCCGTTTAGTAAAGCAGTGGAGAAGTACTTTTACACAAGTCGAGGTAAATATGTGGATGGGATTATCTCGTATTGCGGAAAAACACTGTTGAACGTACTTTTGAGGGTGGCAAACTTATTACCAAACGGTCACAATATATTTAAGTGGGTTGGGAAGGGTTTGATTTGATACCTTTAAAAAAAGTTAGAAAATTATGTCGATGAAAGAAGGGGTAATACTATATATAAGAGGGCTGTATCTTTTATTTAGAGTTGATAATATATAATTGAATTTAGCTTTTTTTTTGGCCAACATTGAATTTAGCTTATTAATTGGTAGTATCACTCTTAAACAAATATGAGATTGTGTATTTTATGGGAGGAGATTAATCATATGATGATTTGTATAGCTTTGACTTTTGATCTGAATTCTTAATCTTTGACTTGATCCCAAAAAAAATTTAACTAAGTTATCGGTCTATATATATATTTCAGAGAATGAAATCATGAGGATGAAAGTTACTCTTCACTCAATAGATGCAAATACTTATTCCATTAACGTAATAAAATCCATATTCTATCTAATGAAAATATCTCAATCATTCTTTTTTTGTGGATCTAATTTCCAAAAAATTTCTCCTCATTATGTTGTAATACATAAACCATCATAACTTATATTTGTAGAATTCACACGGAAAAAGGCAATTAAATGCTTTTATTAGAGAGTATACGAATGGCATGACATTTTGAGAGTACGTAAGTATTTATGGATAAGGACGGAGTAATATTAAGTTAAAGTTCATGGGTTCTACAAACAAAAAACTTTTTTCATAATGTGATGAATAAAATAAAATTGCAGAAGAAGGGGGTAAATCATGTTTAGGATGGATATTGGTGGAATTAAAAATAGTTAGGAGGAAGAAATGGAAGGAGAAGGAAGAGATGGTGGGAGCTAGCTTAGCGGGCAAGCACTGAGGGAATTGGTTCGAAGAGGAAGGAAGGAGGGTTTCATGATTGATGAGCAACGTAATGCTGAAGATATCACAATAATAACAATAATAATATATTAAGCTTGTTTGGGAACACCGTTTACCAAACGGTATACACATTCCAATAGAAAACCATCTTGAAATCTGTAAAAACCATCTTAGAATTCATAAAAATCATTTTGAAATCTATAAAACAATCTTGAAATCCGCAAAATACCTCAGAATCTATAAATTTCTTTCTCACAGCGGACTTCCCAAACACACCAATCATGTTTCAATGCCCACTCAAATCATATCTGGATGCCACAACTAAACAAACCCATCATAGCCACGTTCATTTCCTGCCTTCTTTCCTTCAATTACTTATACTCTTTCGGTCATTCGTATAAAAATGATTGGGAGATTTATTGTAAGGTCCCAAGGAATGGAGTTATTTATGAGAAAATTCTAAGAGTTGTCAATGACAGTTACTCCATTTATCAATGGTGCTCCTAGACATGTCATTGACAACCTCTTGGGATCTTTTTATAAATAACTCCCTTCCTTATACCTTAAATAAATCTCCCAAAATAATTTGATTTCTTAACATATTAGAAAAATTAATTAATTGATATGTATATATAAAAATTGATACTCTTCTAATCATTATTATTTAAAAAAAATTCTTGTGTCTGATCTGTGTCCATGTCAGAATCCCTGCATGCCTCATAAATAGGCCCATTTGTATTTTGTACGTGACCCAAAAATTTAAACACAGAGAGAGAATGTTTGCATGTTAAGAATGTTTATAAAAGAATGTGTTAAGAATATTACTTCGTTAAGAAAAAAAATAAAGAATTATAATTAGCTTTCAATCAAAACCTATGATATTTAACAAGTTGCAATTTTAAGGATTTACCAATGTAACTTGTCAATAATAAAGCCTTTCATGAACTTGTCTATAATAAATGGAGTAGAATTTTTTTTACAAATGTCTATAACTTGTCAGCGATTATTGGTTGAGATATGCAGTTCTTCCAAAAAAATTCAGGAAGATTACAATTTTAAAAAGTATTTAAAAAATCATTTTCATACAAATAGAAATAAAAATCCCTTGATATGTTACATTGGTAAAACTCCATAAAATTATTTAAAATAAATTAATTTAAATGCGAAATTGCTTAGTTTCATATTTCATATTTTGAAATTAAATTATTTCCTGCTTCGCGGTTTGTGCTTCTCACTGCACACATGCATGTGGCTTCCGTGTTTCTCTAAAAATGTTTCTTTTGTTGATGCACAATTTTACATCAGCCTTACCCAAAGTCTGAATTTCTACACAATGGTTTTTACCTGAACCGGCCAGAACTACACTGGCCAAGACATGGTAGATAAATAAATTAAGATAAAATTTTTTTATATACTTACTTTATAAATTAGTTTAAAAAGTAGTTTTCACCTTTTATAATAAAATGATAATAAGCACCTTAATTAAAATATCAGTGGCTATCAAAAATTTTTATGGCAATTGGTTGCTTTAGGGGATTTTACATTTTGTAGCTTCCAAATTAATGTGCTGTCTCTGAGCATACATAGCATGTTATTTATGCAATATCAATGAGCATGATGAATATTAAATAACTTATTGAAAAATTTATTGGGAGATTCCAAATAAGGAACTTATTTAATGAATGGTCCCAATTTTAAAAATATTTATCAAAAGATCTTATTGACAATATGAGGTCATATACATTGACAACATAATATGCTGTATTGACAACACCTCATGTTGTCAATGGGACCTTTTAATAAATATTTTCAAAAATGAGACTAATCATTACATAAGTTCTTTATTTAGAACCTCCCAATAAATTTCCCTAGTATTCACCTATTTTTTTTGGCTGATTTTACTTATTTAACAAAAGTAGACACCACAAGCAAAAATAAAGTTATTTTTGAAGCAGCTTCTTGAGGGTGGGGGAATTGATGACTGAAAAATGAGAGTAAAAAAGGGAAAAAGAGAGTGGAGAAAGGAAGGCTGTAACTAGGAGGAGAAATTAGGAACAGAGTACTCAAACAGAGCAATAGACTAAATTATTCTGATTTGTTTTACAGGAGAATTTATGGAATTAGGGGGAGGGATAGTTCTTGTGTTCACCATTTCCAGAAAACATTGGATCCACACTTGTATTTGTCCTTCCCCTCGCATTCCAGATCCAAGTCTTCGCTAAGGAATGGCACTTTCTGCAGCAGCCAATTTCAAATCACAATCCAATCAGAGAATGAAACAAGACGAATCAGAATAGAAAAAAAGGAAGATTTCAAGAGAGATAGGATCGACGACGGCGACCTTTTGCTTCGCAAGATCTTGGCAGCCAGTGAAGTTCTCCGGGAACTTGCAGGAACCGAATTCCACTGTGTAAGCCCTCGCGAAATTCGCCCCGCTCGTCGCTAATCTCTTCTTATCATTCAATTCCTACATCACCAGCACCATACACATCATCCTCCATCGATTAGTTAAGCAGATCTCGGGGCAGGAATTGAGAAGCTAGTGGCTAGTTTGTAAATTACCTTGTTGGCCTTGCTTTTCTCGAGGTATTCTTCGATGACCCCAGCGTTTGCAGAATAGGTGGCGGCGGCGGCGAATACGGTGGCGGCTAACAGAGAAAGAGAGGCTCTCCTTCCTTGTGGAGCAGAGGAGGAGGAGGCTTGCTGGGCCCTGATGAGCGGCGATTTGGGAGCGGAAACGGGCATGTAACTGTGCTTGGAGTTGAATTCAGAAGAAGCGGCGCCAGAAATGGCGTAGGTAGAAGCAAGTACAGCGGAGTTCATGGAAGCCATTGGAGCAGAATCGGGAGGTGAGCGCGAAGAACAGGCAGGTGTTTAGCAGAGAGAGAAGAAGCTTATGTGGAGAGATGAGATGACGAAGGGGATTAGAGATTGTGGTGTGCTTGTGGATGAGGTGAAATTGCCTCGCTCCTATTGGTGATTCTCAATTTTGATCTTCCTGGTTCTTGCGCCACTGGGCCCACCTCTGTTTACCTAATGTGTGCTCCATGTCTAATGCTCAACCCTCTCCATTCACATCTTGGTCAAGTAGAAATAATCACCTGCTGCGCGCATGAGTAGAAGAGTATTTGGCCGCCCATTGAGTGTTTAATATCTCATCCTTTAAAAATATATTTAAAGCAAAAAATTCTTTTTTGACAGAATAAATATACTTTGAATTCAACATTTATCCAAATATAAATGCATTACGTCAAATTGCATTATGGACCTGTTTGGGAATCATGTTTGAGTTTATATAATGCATTTTGAACTCAAAAATCCGTTAGCTTGCAGACTCTAGCGTTTGGTAACTCGTCATTTCAAAATACATTTCGAGAAAAACTCCTTTTTGACAGAATAAATGTATTCTGAATGCAACTTTTATTCAAATATAAATGCATTATACCAAAATATATTCTCTTAACGGTTTTTTAAACGGAAACTCTGTCAAAATGCAATCTCCCAACGATTTTTTAGACGGCACATTGTCCTTGTTTGGATAGCCCGTTGAAAGGATCGATATAGATTTCAAAGTAAATATGTGAGAGGAATTTTATCTCGGTAAACGTAGGAATAGATTTTAATTGCCCAAATGGGCTAACCAAACAAGCCTATTATTTGTTTTGAACACATGACAAAAAAAAAAAAGGAGAATTGAATGGAGCGTGGCCCAATCAGGATAAATCAGTTGAGATGTACTTGGGCTACCTTGCCTCGCTTTCTGAAGGCCTTGTGATAAAGAAATCCCACATTTTGAAGAAATAACCTAATCCTAGAAAGGTTCGGCCAAGGTCCCACTTAGAAATATGGTGGGAGCTTCCGTAAACAGCACAGTTCCCTAAGTCATACTTCAAAAAATTAATTGTGTGTTCATGAATCCGTTGGAAAAAATGAGTTTATGGATTCTAAGAAGAATTTATGGAATTCAATAAAATTTACAGATTTCAAGATACTTTTTACGAATTTCAATATGATTTTTACGAATTTCAAGATGCTTTTTGTCTTGCCTTACGTGTACCATTGGGAGAAAGATTCCTCAAACATGCGAATTATTAAAGTTGGAGAGAGAGACAGCGGGTGCGGTTGAATCCGGTGGAGTACACCTGGATCCGCCCTTGGAGGTATGAGGAACTTTGCTCTTTTATATCAATATATTTTTTTGTCCCATTTTATTATCTTTTCACCACATTCTTGGGACAAAATTACATTGAATCCATCTTCTGCACATCTATAGTACCAAAATCATGTTAATATGCCACAACCACAGCGTTAATTAGTTCATTAATAATAATTAACAATGCGTTTAGCTTAAGCAAACCATATTCGAAGTCGATGAAGTAGAGCCTTGCTTGTGGTAATTGGTACTACTATGTGTGCATGCTTCACTCATTTCTCATTGTAGTGTCTTTCCCTCTCAACTTCCATTCATTTATTTCATTCACACCCAACCACATGCTCCATTATTATTATTATTAATTATATTGTTATTAACCACACAAACCCCCACTTCCATTCATATATACTTCTCATGAATTATTCCATTACTATCTATATGCTTCGTCCATAATCACTCTCACAAATAGCTTTTCCAATATACTTTGTTCGTTTGAGAACATGGTAGAGAAGTACTTTTAAACAAGTCAGGGTGAAATATGTGGAGGAAATTATCTCGTTTTATGGAAAAACACTGTTGAGCCTATTTTTGGGGAATAAATAAGCTTTTCCAAATAAACACATTATATTGAAACAAATATAATGCAAACCACCACCACCCCTACAAAATTAACACTTGGGCTAAATGGTCAAATTCAAACAACTCTCTATATATGAACAAACTTCTCTGAGAACATGATAACTGAAAAGGATATCATAAAGTTTAAATTGTATTACGTATGTCTCTAGCTATAGTTACGTACCACACCCTCCGGTTCTAAAGGCACGATTCTCACAATGGTTTCAGCTGATGGAGCAACTGAAGAAGGTTGAGACGACGTCGTCGTTGTGGTCGTCGAAGATCCTACGATCTTGTGACATGTCTGGATAAGGCAGTGTCTGCACTTAGGGCAGGAAGAATGCGAGCTGAGCCACTTGTCGATGCAACGAACATGGAACCCATGGTTGCACTTGGGAAGAATCCGAAGGCGATCGCCATTGTTGAACTCGGAGAGACATATGGCACACTCTGGGTCTAAACCTGGGAGCTTCAACTCAGAAGAGTAGGTCACTGTGGGGAAAGTCTTTAAGGCCTTCTTCTTCACGCCGGTGTTGGCCACCACTCGAGCCGCCGGAGGGTTTGGGGAGCCGTTAGTATTGTTGAGGACGATGATGTTGGAACACCTTAGGGCGCATCTGATGATGGAATTTAAACCCAGTGAGCAGAAGAGAGCGCACAAGAGAACAGACAGTACCATGATAACATTAGCGTCGAAGCCACCATCTCCGAGGAACAAAGAATCTGTGGAGGAGGAGCTTTTGTTGTTGGAAGATGATGGGTTGGTTGAGTTCTGGTGGGAGTGAAGGAACAGTAACCTTCTAGAATACTGTAATTGACGGCCAAGAAGGTCGACATGGAAGAGTACTTCATGAGAATTTGCAGAATAAGCAGCCATGTTCGTTTGTTGCTGATGATGGTGAATCGACAGAGAGGTCAAGATGGGTTCAAGGGAATACATATACATAAACACACACACATTCACATACATATATGGAGAGAGAGTTATTAATAGATGGAGAATGAGATATGATTTATGGGAGAAAATGGATGCTCCACTTTGATGGGGGTTAATGTGTTGTTCCTGATCGAATAATTGAGTTTATCCTGGGACAAGTGGGACCCTTTCTTCCACTATAAGCGCAATAGGATGTGCCACGTGTCTGATAGGTTTTGGGGAATCAAAAAAATGATCATATACTGCTGCTACTGACTTGATCCTAGTTTACAGGTTACACTCCAATAATCCCACAGGCTTCGATTAGATTCTCGACTGAGAAACGAAAAATCCTGCAGTTTAGGTTCATTATTCATTATTTTGGAATCACATGGAATTATGGTTTCAAATTCGATTCAAGTTTTGGTGTATCCCATATTAATTAGTCTGCAACACTGGACACACGTTTCTTAATTTCCTTTGTTTTCAGTAAAGGTTTATAAATTGATGGTATTATTGTTACTATTTTGTTTTTAGGCAACAAAAAGGATTTCTGTGCTTGTTCGGATTAATTTATTTTTGTGAGGTTTAAAGTGGGTGTTCATCATCTTGAGAAGCACTTAAACACGACAGATTTGAAACGCGAGTAAAAAGACAAATTTTGAATAAAAAATCATTTTTAAAAGTAATAATTAAGAAATTACCTTTATTTTGGATTCTATATCAATTAAAATAATTATTTGCATAAAATAAGAGCAAGAATGAAAATATAATTCGAACGGTTATAGAATTTATGCTATGTATTTGGTATAAATTTTATCTTAATTTATATAAATAAATGTTTAATCTAAATTCCATGCCATCGTACTTCTAGATTGAAACCAGTATATATTTTTAATTTAACGGTAACTTTATTGGGACAATTTTTGATTCAATGTCTGCCTTTGGGATTCTTAAAATGACACAGGTGCGCTTATCCGTACTACCTTCAATGAGGGGAAGTACTTTTTGTATATTAGTCACTTTTTGTCTAATTTGTTTTGGAGATTAAATGTTTGTCTAGTAACTTCGTTCCCTGACTGACCATGGCTTTGTTTCGTAAACCATTTCAGTCAACGAGTGTGTTTATTGAGATAAAATTCCTCTCACATAAAACTACCTCGGAATCTGTGTCCGTTTTCCCAACGGGCTATCCAAACGGATCCCATGTAAATTGAGATAAAACCATCTTAAAATTATAAAAATCATCTTAAAATCTATAAAAATCATCTTGAAATCCGTAAAACCATCTATAAATCTATAAACTCCTTTCTCTCAATGGAGTTTCCAAATACATACTAAGAATTTATTGAATTATGGGGTAATAAGAATTTATTTCATATAAAAACAAAACATCAAACCAAAGAACGTGGTCTGAGCACATGAACTGTTCCAGATATTTAACATTGGTGAGTCTTCTTTTTGATATTGTGGATGGATGTTAAGTATCAAAGTTTATCTTTTTTTATATAAAAAAAAAGATTTGGATATGAAAGAGCACATTTAAGCTATCAGCAAGTAAGATTTAAGAACGCGGTAGAGAATTACTTTTACATAATTTAAAAAAAATATGTGAAAAAAATTGTCTAGTTTTACAGAAAACATTACCTTCCTATAATCATTCCTAAACATGCCAAAATCAATATATGGAGTGATCTATCTGGAAGCTTCAACTGGAAAAGTTTGATTAATCCTAGCAACTTGCTCTTCTAACAACAGTTACAATACTATACGAGACAAAGTTAGCTCGTCAGCTTGTTTATGGCACAAATCTTATCCCATGATAATGATAGTTGATGAGTGCTAAATATATAAGAGCTAGCAACCTGAATGCTTGTTTTTATTATAAACGTAATACCTTAATCTACTTTATCTTGTAAACTCATGATTTTCCCCCTAAAGTCTCCTTGTTTATTGTACCTCCTCATATCCTTTTTATTATATTTCAAAATTTTAATTGGTTTTATCCATTTTATAAGTTTTGGAGCGTTTTGTTGGCCAAGGTGTAGCATCAATTGTTCCATGGCGGAGGCTCGAGGGACCAAGTTATAGTAGAACCATGGCGCTTGTGCGTCTGCTCTACTGTGGGTTAAGGAAATAGAGTTACGCCTTGACTAACAGTTATAGCTTTTAGTCTAGTGGTAAGCGCTTGATCCTAACACGTTTCAATATTAAATGAATTTATATATGTTTTACTCCTAATTAATTAGGCATTCTCTCCTCATCTTTTCCCTATTCATTATTGTCCGTTTTTTCTCACCGTGTTAGTTCTCGCATGACTTGCCTCTTACGAGTAGAAGTGAAAATATACCAGACCTTTCGTTGGGGCCTATAGCCTGGCCCGATAAAAAGTTACCGAGGATTGACCAATTTAACGGAAAGGCTAGACTTTGCATCCATTTAAAATCATACTTATTTAAATAAGTCAGACTTTTTTTAATGTTCTAATCAACAAGCCCTTAGGCCTAACCTATTAATTATATACAATTTTTAAATAGGCTCAAAACCTATTAAGAGCATTCAAATTAGTGGAAATATAGGCTTTGAAGCCTATTTACAGCCTTCAAAATATGAAATATAATGTCTTTTCAAAATACCTTCATTAAAGTTTTAGGTTAGGTCAGATTTTATCAAGACTTAGGTTTGAGTCTAACAAAAGGTTTATATACAGGTT